>CAUZXS010002735.1:85000-86108 GCA_963585895.1 Sepioteuthis lessoniana
TATATATGTATATATATATATAAATGTATGTGTGTGTGTGTGTGTGTGTATATGTGTGTTTGTATATAAACACATATGCACTCATTTACGTATGAATATGCAACATTCTGAAAAAAAAACGTGTTAGAGAATATCTTTTTGCATAAACACACACATATATACTAATATATGTGCGAGTTTGAGTTTGTGTGTATCTGTGTGTTTGTGAGTGTTTGTGTGAGTTTGTGTGTGTTGCAATAAAATTGTAAAAATATATATTTAAATTATTTTTGCTTTCAAAAACTATTCTGATAGATTTTAAATTCTGAGTTAAATATTTATCCTCACGAGTGAAAACTAATAACTTTAGATTTTTTTCGTTTTGTTGGAAGATCAATCTTTCATTTGGCAGTCCTTGCTGCAATTTTATTTGGCGTCAGGTGTGCTGCATTTAGTAAGTAAATAAGTGATGTTAGTTGAGATTGGAATTATTTTTTTACCATTTTTAGGCCCAAAGCACCAACTCTTGAAACATTTACTCTATATAGATGTATAGTAATGCACTATCAGAAGGATATTGCGTTGTCTAAGCTAAAAATGATATCCTAAAGTCCATTTTGTTAAGCTAGAATTTATTCTACGAGCTCTTTAAAAAATGTTCTTCTGAAACATACTTATATTTTGGGAGAAATATTGAACAAACTGTTCGAAAAGAAATTTAAGTAAAATTATCAAAAATAAAATTCAAATCATTTGAATTAAATGCATCAAGTTCAGTGCATTTAGGCAGCTGTCTTTAATTGATATAATTTTGCGTAAAGATGATAGACAAATTTTTTAAAAGTTATCTTTTATTTTATCAAGTATGACGACAATATAATGATACCTAATTTAGACTTTTCCTCGGTTCATTTATCTATCTTTTATAATATAAATGGCACTTGAAAATTGTTTTTTGGATGAATGAACTTTTTTAAAATTTGATTCTGGGATTAATTCAGAGTTCTGCACTGACAGATCACAATTTTATATCCTTAGTGAACAAAAGAGACCTATCAGATAGTATTTTTTTTTTGTTTCAGGACACTTTCAGGCGTGGAGGAGGAACTCCAGTGGATCCCAGTTTTAT
>CAUZXS010002736.1:0-136198 GCA_963585895.1 Sepioteuthis lessoniana
AGAAGAACAGTAGTGGTACTATTTAACCCATAGCTGGGAGCATAAGGGGGTTAATACCTTTCCCAAGGGTATTAGTCTGAAAGTGATTGTGACATATCAAGGTTTAGTTTGGTTTCTTTGTTTAATGGCATATCACCCTTTGTAGGTTATTTAATGCCAAAGCCATTATTATATAAGAACAGCAATGGTATAATTCATCTCCTAGCTGGAGTAATTAAGGGTTCATATCTTTCCCAAGATTTTCGTCGGGAAGTGAATTAATTGCAAGACAGGAGTTTGAACTCGTTAACTACGAAGACGAAGTCAAGAATGTTAACCCCTATTTCCCGCGGACTCCTAATAGTAATAATAATAATAATCTGTCATAGAAATTGATCCGCATCAAATTTTCTGAGACTAAGAGATATAAACAGATCACCCAACACATGTAAAATCACCAAACTTCGCTTTAATTAATAAGAACTAAAGAACTATCGATCTCCTGGATTTTGCAGTGCCAGAAAATTGAAGTGTCATATATAAGAAAGGCGAAAAACTAGACAAATACCAAGAATTTGCCTGAGAGCTGTAAAAGTTATGGAGTATAAAGATAAGTCTGATACCAATCATAGTTTGAGCACCGAGAAAAGAGACACGATGAATTGGTGTCCAGTCGGCTGGCACTGTAAAATACCCCGATTGCTTCTCTGCAGAGGACTAAGACCCCTCCAATGCGTGTCCTGGATATAACATTAAACCATCTGACGGTGAAATTCCACTCTGGAGCTCTGAGGAATTGGAGTATTATTTCATTACCATTGCTCCCAGGTCTACTCTGTCCCGGAGTGGTAACACTAGATAGAGTCGTATCTATGAGTCAAATAGAACTGTTTGACATTTAAACTGTGTGTGAACAAATCACTCATATTAAATCGAAATGTTAGAAATAGAAATGTTTGAAACTTTTAAGTGTATGTAAACAAATGACAGCTTAATTGAATTGTAAGTGATACATTGCGATACTTGGAACAATTTAACTTCGCGCTAACGAACGAGAAATGTTGAATAAAATTATTAGTGTTGATTACCAATGTTAAAATCTCTTTAACTGTTTTCTTAAATTGAATTGTTAGTGTTATATAGCGATTCTTTAAACCATTTAACTGTGTGCAAATAAAACTATTTATGTTAAGTTGCAATTTTTTAAACTATTTAAGGTAGAGCAAACGAATAATTAATACTGAATCGAACAATTTGTGTTAGAATATTTGGAACCATTTAATTAAGTAGAAAGAATAGTATACTTGGATGCAAACAGATTCGCTCTAACTCATTTAAAAATAAGATTATCTTATATCCTGATCATATGTATAACCATTTAACTGCGTACAAATAAATGAGCACATGCTTATTTAGAGATGTTATCTATAAAATGTGTTTAATATATTTGTAAAAAGAGAATTTGCCATTGAATAACCTATAATGGTTGATATGCCATAAAAACCCAACCAACGAACCTACAAACCAACCAATCAACCGACCGACCGACCAGTCGATGAATTGGAGATTAAAGAAAAAAATTGATACGATATGATACCGCAGTACTATCTAAATCGGCAAAGATACTTAGGAATTGCTGTCACTCAAACCCCCTAGTGAAAAGTCCATCAGAACTGACGTGAGAAAACTTGAAAGGAATAAAATAATAATAAATATATAATATAAAAAAAAAGATTGTTTGCACAGACTAAATACATCTGCAATCCTCTCTTTAGTATGACGATTCTCTCTCTCTCTCTCTCTCTCTCTCTCTTTCAGTTTATTTAGCTGTATATTTCCTTCTCTCAGCTTCTTTTTCTGTTTCGGTTTCTTTGTTTAATGGCATATCGACCTTTCTAGGTTATTTAATGCCAAAGCCATTCTCCTAGAAGAACAGTAGTGGTACTATTTAACCCATAGCTGGGAGGATAAGGGGATTCACACGGGTATTTGCCCGAAAGTGAACGTAATAGCGCGACTGGAGTACGAACTCGCGTACTACGATTCCGCAGTCCATCGCTTTAATCATTACACCACGAGGACACCCCCCTTTCTTTATTCTGTTTTTCTCGTTTTCTCCACTTACCCTCTCTCGTTAAAGTTAACTTTCTTTCTTTCTTTCTTTCTTCACTCTTTAATATAAAACGGTATTGGAATCTGTCTCCAAATATACAACCAATGAAAATAAACAAGTATATTCATCACAGTGCCAAATTTACTCATGCTTTTCACTTTTCTCTTTTTTATATCTTTCCCCGAATGGAAAATGCTAAAGTTCTAAAAATATTTGTACAGTGATTGAAAAGTAACTGTATTTTAGAATACTTATAAATTCACTTCTTGTGGAAATTATTGTCAAGATAATTGAATGCTAAGAATTTTAAAATAGGGAGTTACTTTTCAATCAGCCTGTATATTGGACTTAAGATTTCTGTTCTCTTAAATAAAATCTTCTTTTAAATGGCGGAGATGTGAAATATGCAGCTGTTAGAATATGCTGTGCAGTGCCTTCAGCTTAAAGATTACAGTATGATAAGTTCCTGTTAAAAATTATTTTGATAACTTATTTGTAAATTCTAAGCAAAGGTTGACTTAATATCATCTCTTTCTTCTTCTTCTTCTTCTTCTTCTTCTTCTTCTTCTTCTTCTTCTTAAATTTGATTCACTTGATGTAGGTTAAGCCAGCTACACGTGTATATTCACATGAGTAATCTTGGAGATTGCTGTTCGAATGTAGTCTCTTGCCACATTCGTATTTGAATCCAGATTTTTTTCTCCTAGACCGGTTGCCATATCAAGGGTAAAGATCCTGGTCTTCCCTACTATTTAGCCATTGTGGGAGTGGGTTGATGGATTCATGCTTTTCTCAAGCACACTAGCTTGAAAGTGAAACGCAAACAGTCTCGTCCAGAGTCTGAACACAAGTCGCCGTGTCCATTTCCTATGACGATAACCGTTTGGCCAAGGGCCTCCATCATCTCGCCTCAGTTTATTAAACACTGGAAACTTTTTCATATTCGTGATAGATTTATTCAAATTTCTACATCACTTTCCATTTTTTTCTCGCGCCAAAAGCCACAATTTTGAACAAAAATTTTTAGTCAGATATATGTATATAAAAGCCTAACAATGAATAAGTTAACACCAGAGGTGTTTCTTTAGAAAAAAGGTTATTTTCCTTTAAACCAAATATACTAGGATATTTTCGAAACATCAAGGGGAAAATTATACAAATAAAACAGATATTGTTAGGTATTATTTTTACCAAACTCTACGGCACTGAAACTCTTCAACGAAAAATATGAATAGATAGCAGAATAAAAATAAGTACACCCTGATATATATTTATGCTATTTTCTTTTTTTCTATCAATTCTATCAGAGTAATCAATTTTATTTTTCATGTATGTGTTCCTGGGCTGTTGATTGAAATAATAATTAACACCAAATGATGAAAGTTTTAATCATTTTATAAATTATGAAAGTCTGATATCTTTGAATTAGAAAAAATTAACTTTCTATGACAAAATTGTCAGGTTTGGTTTGGTTTGGTTTTATGGCATATCAACCATTGTAGGTTATTTAATGCCGAATCCATTTTTATAAATATAAACATGTTTATTTCAAACAATTCAGTTTAGCATAAGTACAGCTTTTTGTTTACACAGAGTTAAATGTCAAAACAGTTCTATTTCAAACAATTCAGTTGAGCATAGTTACACTGTTTAGTTCTATTTAACCCATAGTGGACTTGGGAGTGATGACGATGAAGGGGTAGTTTGCATTCTCCAAACCTCAAGCATTAACGGAGCTTCTGCTTGTTTAGTGTCATATCCAGGACACTCATTGGGGTGGGGTCTTACCTTTTTGCAATCCGTGTAATTTGCAGCTCTAGCTGACTGTGCCAAAATTTGTTTGGAGTGTAGTCATTTGCGAACAGTACTGTAAGTAGACATACATTTTTCTATTTTTAGATAGGGGAATTATATATTATAAATTGAAAATCCGGCAAGAACTGTGCGCGACACACGGAACCACTGGACAGCGTTGGCCAGATTTTCTAATCATGATAATTTAGTGTATAATATATAATTCCTCAATTTAAAAAAATGTGTATGTCTATTTCCTTGCCAATGAGGTTATGATTACGCGAATGTGTATCTCCGATCCTCTTGGGAAGACGTAACTCTGGAGCTGACTGTATCCTCTGTAAGAGTACGGATGAAACTACGCAACACGTCAGGTTAATTGACCGCGCATTTTCCATGACTAGTTAATTTGGCATCGCTAGCGTGCGATGTGGAAGAGTTTCACTTCTGCATTCTGTGGTCGCTGGTTCGATCTCCAGTGGAAGGTATCCTGGTATACACTGCTGATGACACCTAATAAGTTGTAAACAGCTGTCCACTTGTTCCGTATTGGGCACGCAGTGCTTGCCAGATTTTCATGTCATAGTAATTCAATTTATAATACGGCAAATGTTATCAAATGTGGTAATTAATTGTTTTCATCAGTGGCAGCTCATGACACTAATTTGTTAGGGTTCCGCTTCAGAAAATATAGAAAAATTATGTTAATGTTATGTTACACAAACTGAAAAATACGGTATACACCCCACCACACACACCTACACCCTCAAATATATATATATATATATATATATATATATATATATATATAAATTAGTCGATTTCATGTATATATATATATATATATATATATATATATATATATACATGAAATCAACTAATTTTCATACTAAGAAACTGTGGTAAGTATTGTACAAAAAATCGACCCGAGGAGCTGAAATTTTCGTATCTGTATTTTTCATTTATTAGCCAATCAGAGAATTCGTGGACGACAGTATTTGACTTCTCATGAAAAATAATTGAAGAACTCTTTTTCTTCTTAGATTGTTAAGAATAGATTCATTTTTGATCACTTAGATAAATCCTGAACATTTGTATTTTTTTTTTTAGCCTCTTTCAATCTTATAAATAGCGATAAAAAATATATTTCTGTAAGTACGGAATTATTCTACGTCTCTCGCTTTATTTCTTTTGAATGAAAATCTCCAATCTTTCCCTTAAGACTGAAGTTAATTTCGACTTTGCTCAATTATCTTGAAGTGAACGAATATATAATTGTTTTACATAGATGTATTTGTACTGCGATTAGAGCTTACGCCTGCTAGTGAAGAAATGTCATTTGCAGCCCTATATATGCTAACGCATTTATATAATCTCCTATTAAATAGTGACACAGCAACACGTAGACTTTTTACACTCACAAAATGTCAACTTAGATTTAGGCTAACAAACGTGCATGAATCTTCACTTTCTCTCTTAAAAAATTCCGATGACCCCTCTAGTATTAACTTTTCTTAGAAGAAAAATATTTGTAACTTCAGTTTTTCAACAATCTTTTCTCTCAATTCAAATGAATACAAATTTATCAAATGGTAGAAATAAAGATCTTTAATTTACAAATCATTAACACACACACAGACACACACACACACATATATATATATATATATATATATATATATATATATATATATATAATTAAAGAATGTATATTTTGTTGTTGCTAATTCCTGGCTGCAAGAGATGCTGCAGTTCGACTGTACCACTAGACAAGCTGCTGGTTTTCATGCAACCTACATGTATTCACCCAACTCGTCAGACTTAAGGTCAATTTTTTAGCGGAGCAATGCTGATTTAGATTCATGGTTTTTCTTCTTCTAAACTGGTTGCCTAACCAAGGTTGGGGAACTCTGCTTTATTCATTCATAATTGGGAAGAGAACTGAGGAATTTGTTCTTTCTCAAGTGTATTATCCCCAAGTGAAAGGCAAACAGCTGTGTTGAAGATATGAATTCGGGTGGTCGACTCCATTTTTTTACGATGATAACCGTCACACTTTGTGCGCCTCCTGTTATGTATCGTGTATTATCGTATAAAAGACGACATGATATCCATATCAAAACTTTTTTGTTTGTGACATCACGATCTACTAGTATGGGACGCATATAGAACTGACGTCATTTTAGATTCAAATGAAATAGTAGGTTTGTCTAAAGAACACAATATCTAATCAAGTATAGAATACAACTAAAAAATTATTCTTTCTGTTATGAGTTTTATGAATTACAAGTCTTTATGCTTAACGAATATTTCTGACATTTAGTTTTTCATGCTGCTAATGACAATAGTATTAGTTTTAATTTAACGTGAATATTTAAACTGAAGCATTGTTAATCAATATTAACTTTTGACTAGGATTTCTTTGCATATATTTCTCTTACTTTCGCGTAAATTAGCATAGATAGGTATGCTTATCGCCGAGGGAAATGATATCAGTGACTCAAGTTCAAATTCAGAATGAGGTTGTTGTCATTTCACTTCAGGCTAATACACTTAGAAATGACATGGATACATTTCTTCTCCCTCGAATGATGAGTAAATAGTGAAGTAGAATTTTTGAGACTTGGTGAGGCAACTAATCAAGGAGGAAAATACTGAATTGAAACCACTTGTACTCCGCTTAAAAATTAACTCTTTGATACATCCAGCTCGTGGCGAAAGGGTTAAGCAAATGCACACATATGCATATATACAGGTTGTGGAAGCAAAATATTGAATAATTTTAAAAACAATTTTAGTCTGATTAGTCCAGTTTTCTTTAAAAAAAACGCCATAAATCTAAATTTTCAAATTTAGCTCTATTATTCAAACACTTTTTTAAAAATTAAAATTCATTCCAAAAATTAAAATTCATTCCAAAAATTAAAATTCATTCCAAAAAAAAGAAACGACGAAGAATCTGTGATTTGCTAAACGCCGAAACCATGCCAAACATATTTCCGAAATAATTGAATTTTCTTTATGGATTCCATTAAACCTAGACTTTAACCCTGTTGATTATTTTATATGGGGCGTTTTAAATAAAGGAAACAAATGCAACTTCCGATCCAAATATTGGTCAGTTTATCGCTGCTATTGGGAAAGAAGGGAATAAAACATCTGAAAAATTAATTTTGACGACAGGTAAATCGTTTCCAACGCTTGTTGATAATGTAATTGAAAATATGGTAGCCATATTGAGTAAATTTAATGTTTTGTAACTATCTTTTTATTTTGTTGTATATTTTTTTTATCAAAATTGATATTGTTTTATGGTAGAGTCGTTTATTATAGTACTAGAATATTAATAATTTTGCTTCCACACCATATATATATATATATATATATATAAAGTGTGTGTGTGTTATATATATATATATATAGAAGGGCAGACTATGTTCTTCAGCCTTGGTGAGGCAATATATATATATATAGTGTGTGTGTTATAAGATATAACATCTTCATAATTTTGCTTCCACTCCATGTATATATATATATATATATATATATGTGTGTGTGTGTGTGTGTGTGTGTGTGTGTGTGTGTGTGTGTGTGTGTGTGTGTGTTATAATAAGATATGATATCTCTGTCTCTATATAATAGAAAGACAAAGAGACAGAAAAAAAAAATTGACAGCGAGAAAAAATCGGCTAATTCCCACTGAATACATCCACCAAGGGGTCATAGACGTGTGTTTGAAAATTTTAGATGAAGTATTGTGAATTAAAATTAATTTCGACAAGTATTTCTTTCATATAATCGCATTTGTTTTTATATTAGGTAAGGATTGCTCCAAGTTGAAAGAATTATTCAGTTTAAGGATGTTCCATTAAGTTTGATATTGATAAGTATTTATCAATTCTTTTATTTTTATTGATTTTATACTCACGTATCAGTAGTTTTATGTTGCAGGAATTTCTTTGATGAAACCTGATCAATTATTAATATCTGATTAATATATGATTTTTATCTAATTACTTCTAATTTTTACTATACAATAGTTTAAGTTGTTGTCTTTTCAGCGGTTACCAGACATAAAGTTGTCTCCCTTTAGTCGAGGGTGACCCGAGGGCTCCCTTTTCGATAGCTACTATACCAAGGTGTAGGGGAGGGCGCTACTCCTTTCCCTGGATTGCTCCACTTTAGCTTTGATCCTTACCTTATGATGCTGAGTGTAAAGCAAGGAGGCATCAAGTACCATTTTTTGTGTCTTTGGTATGACTCGACATGGGATTGAACCCAGGTCTCCCTGGCCATTGGTGAACACTCTAACCATTATGCCAATGTCCGTTTAAACGCTTAAATACCAATGTTCGGTTTACCAGATATAATGGCCATATTCCAACAGAGAAGCGAAAATGCCCTGGTAGAGTTGGATAAAAGGTCTGTTATAAGAAACAGTCTAAAGACTTGCGGGTGAACCTGGCAATTCTGTTGGCCTTGACTACTGATTACACATTCTGTTCCCTGAAGTATAAGCAAGCAATTGTCGATAAGCACTCCAAGATACATCTAAATATCAGATAGGTGGGTGTCTGAGATTGATGCATGTACATAATGATACGTGTAAAAATATTAAAAAAACTTTTTTAATTCATCTGTTGCAAGATATGATGAGTTAAAATGTTTTGATAAAATGTCGCAATATATCATATTAAAATAGCTTTTGTGAGAATTTTCACATAAGTTGTTGAAATAAGTTTTAGCAAGATGTTATACCCTAACCTTCATTTGCTGAAGGCACTGCGCAACATATTCTAACAGCTGCATATTTCACATCGCCACGATCTAAATCGCTTTATCAAATATATCAAAACGATAAGTCTTTCTCTCGGTCTCTCTGTCTCGTCTCTGGATCTCTCTTCTTTCTCTCTCTTTCTCAGTATATATATATATATATATATATATATATACATATATATATATATATATATATCAGAATTTCATATATATATATGTATATATATATATGAAATTCTGAGATACATATATATATATATATATATATAAAAGAATTTTAGCTTTTACACAATAATTGTAGAAAAGTATGTAAAGATGAAACAGAAAATCAAGTGTATGATTGATATTTTGAAGAATGTTATCGTTCATTTTCTTTGATTCTATCTTCGTAGACAGATTTCAGTAATGTTTTGTTTTGAATATCGAAGAAAGAAAGAAAGAAAGAAAGAAAGAAAGAACTGTAATGGGTTGGTTAGAGTAAAGAAGGCGATAAAAAAGAGAAAAGAAAGAAAAATAACAAGATAAAGATAACCTGAAGGAAGGAAAGTATATATATATATATATAGAGAGAGAGACTGATAGAGATAGAGAGAGTGAGAGAGAAGGGAAAAGCAATAAGAGAGAAAGAGTATCATCAGAAAAAAAAAGGTTATTGAAAAGTTAACTTAAAAGTTAAAAGTTGTTCTTCCTTTTCCCATCAGTTTTAACTTGTGGTTTTTCATTGGAGATCAGAGGGAGAATCACGATCATCTAGATAACAATATTAAAAAAATATTTTAGATTCTTTAATCAAGATGATTTTTTTAATTGCTGTTGTCTGAATGGTCTGGAGTCTTCCTCTGATCTCCAAATTTTCCAATCTCTTTTACAAGCTTTTTCGTACCATTCCATGTGCTCCAACCCCAGTTGTTACCTTCATAATCTTCATGTTCCTTAACTTTTCTGCTCGCTGGCAATATTCAAGTATTTGTGTACAGTGGTTGTACTAAAACGAGATATGTTTCGTATTTACTGTACTATTTTTGTTCTGTAGTATCCGCAGGAAGAAATGATTGTATACATTATGGTCAGAAAGATGTTTTGGTTTGGTTTGGTTTCTTTGTTTAATGGCTTATCAACCTTTGTAGGTTATTCATATTTACCAACCCCCTCCGCTCGAGCAGGATATGACACAAGGTCAATTTTCAAATGAAGTTTAACAGGTTTGAATTCAGAGTTTTCCTTCTCCTAGACTAGTTGCCTCACCAAGGCTGAAAAACCTAGTCTGCCCTACTATTTACCCATAGCTGGAGGGAGAATAATTGGATTCACACCTTTGTAGGTTATTTAATGCCAAAGCCATTCTTCAAGTAGAACGGTAGCGGTACTATTTCAACCATACCTGGGAGGATAAGGGGGTTCATACCTTTCCCAGGGGTATTTGTCCAAAAGTGAACGTAATAGCGCGACTGGAGTACGAACTCGTTTACTACGATTCCGCAGTCCATCGCTTTTACCGTTACACCACGAGGACACCTCCTAGAAAGATGTGTGACGGAGTTCATGTTGGATGAAGGTTTATCGGAGAGTGGCAAATACAGCTCGACTCTTCACCTGTCTTTTCTGGGAATTGGTTTCCTGTGAAGCAAGCAAGTTCCAGACTAGTTTCTCGATGCAAGATATTTCTCTTGTCACGTTTATACTAACCGACACCAACGCTATGAATTTCATATATTCTTTTGTTTGTCGGTGGAAAATTTGTCGTCAATGCGATTGGTTTTTGAAGCAAGAGAGATAAAGAAAGAAAACTCAGAATTAGATACATCTCGTGGCTCACTTCTGATGCCAACTAACCTCTTCTGTTTGGAAAATCAAAACTTTACATCTTTGTTAATGGTCAGATACTCTCTCTTTCTCTCAAACACACTTTACCGGTCGCCTTCCCTTGTTAACAGTCAAATCCTCTGTGACCTCTCTTTGGAGAGATACTCTGTTACTATTAAAAATCCTTCGCCTAAAACTTAAAAGGAAGGTCGCTGTGCTGTCTGGGATTTGTTATTTATTTTTTACGTGTGCGTATGGGCCAACCGGTTATTTATTTATTTATTCATCTATTTCTTTCATTCGTTTTGGCTTGATCGCGTCATTATTGTATTTATTTTTTCATCTAAGACAAGTCTTAAAACAATCTATACTATGTACCACTTGACATAATGTAAAATTCCTTAATTACCAAGATCTTAAAATTATACCTTAGACAATTTTCAAAAGACCTTCCCAATCAGCATCTTGTTTCTTAATTACTGTGACTCCAATCAACAGTCTTAAATGGTCATTCTTACATAATATGGACATTGTTATATGTTAAGTTTTTCTTATTGCTTTTGAACAAAATATCTTTTGTATTTTCACTTATCATATTATTAAGAAAGTACATTTCAACAGATGATATTTTACTAATTAGCCATCTCTCTGTTTTTCTCTATTAGCTTCATTACACTGTACGAATCAAACAATAATTACAATAAAATCAGAAAACATTAGCAAAACAAAACAAGAAGTTGATATTATTCACACAAAGAAATTTGGCAGTTAGCCTTCTTTCTTTCTTTCTTTCTTTCTTTTTTTCTTTTACTACACTTCCTCTTCTGTGTAATTTCAATCTTCTTTAATTGTCTCTTTCGTTATCTCATGTCATCAAAGGGAAGTCACAAATATTTCTAAACTTATTCCGGCGCATATATTTCATGAATCGGTCCAGCATGCGATCTGTCCGAGGGATTTATTTCAATAAAAGTTATCAATTTATGAGATCAAAATAGCAGTAGTCGTATTTAGGGGTCATTTAAAAAAAACCCCGGCTCATTGCCCTAGTGGGTAGAGTGTTCGCCAATAGTCCAGGAGACCAGGGTTCAATCCCAGGTCGAGTCATGCCAAAGACTTAAAAAATGGTACTTGATACCTCCTTGATTTCCACTCAGCATTATAAGGTATGCTTCAAGGGTAAAGCGGAGCAATCCAGGGAAAGGAGTAGCGCCCTCCCCTACACCTCGGGGCAGTAGCTATTGAAAAGGGAACCTTTGGGTCGCCCTCGACTACAATTTTTTTTTTGTTTTCTTTTAACAAGGTTTTTCATTTCGGGAACGTTTCTTTGTTTTCCTTTTCTTTTCCAATTCCTATAAACATGTGGCTATTATCTTTAGCTACGATGGAGAATTTTGCTTTTATTTAATGTTCGCCTTTTAACGTTATTTGAGACGACTATATCTGTCTAGACTACGTGCTTAGAACATCTATTGATAAAATGAAAGACAGCGGCTTCAAGTTGACAAAGGAAAGAAGCAGAAGATACCAAGCACAAACAACGACGGACGCAGACTACACTGATGATATAGCGCTTCTGGCAAATACACACGCCCAAGCCGAATCCCTGCTACATAGTCTGGAACGAGCAGTTGCTGGCATAGGCCTCCATGTCAACGCACACAAGACGTAATATATGTGCTTTAATCAAAGAAGCGACATCTCCACACTAAACAGTAGTTCTCTGAAACTAGTAGACAAGCTCACCTACCTAGGAAGCAATGTCGAATCAACCGAGAATGACATCAACACGTGATTAGAAAAGGCATGGACAACTATCGATTGACTATCAGTCATATAGAAGTCAGACATGACCGAAAAGAGGAAACACATTTTTTCCAAGCAGGGGTCGTATTGATACAGCTGTATGGATGCACTCCGTGGACGCTAACAAAACGTATCGAGATAAATCTTGCTACAAGCATTATTGAACAAGTCTTGAAACAGCACCCCACAAATCAGGAGCCCTACGGCCACTTACCACTCATCTCGAAAACTATCCAAGTTAGGCATGCGGGACACTGCTAGAGAAGTATGGACGAACTCATAAGTGACGTACACCTGTGGACCCCTTCGCATGGACAAGCAAAAGCAGGACGACCTGCTAGAACCTACATACAACAGCTATATGTCAATACAGGATGTAGCCGTGAAGAACTACCGGAAGCGATGGACAATAGAGGAGGGTGGCGTGAGAGAGTCAGGGAGATCCGCGCTGGTGCCGCGACATGATGATGATGCTTTGTTGTGTAGCCGGAATGAAGAGCAATAGGACTTGTTTATGAAAATATATACTTCGTGTTTATTTACAAAAGGTGGAAATATTGCAGGAGCGAGAGAGAAAGAGAGAGAAAGAGACGAAAAAACCAAGGACTGCTATATTTGACACCATATCTTAACCCACGTTGTGATTCCATATCCAGTACTTTTTACTTCTGTTTCTCGGACCGGGACAGGGGGAGGGCGAGCTGCTCACCTCATCTGGGCACTCGCTAACTGCTCTCCGAATCTGCTCACCTCTCCTAACTGTCTGCTTGTCTTTTGGGCGTTACAACTGTGTACTATATCATAATGATAACGCCCATACGTTTTCATTCCGGTTCGTGATTCATTTCCGCTGTCCCTTTTGTTTACACAGGTGCACATCCTGCTTATGAAATCTCTAACTGATGGGTCTGTCAAAGGTCAATATGTAACAGTTTTACTTGTACCAACATCGAACATTATCGAGTTTGTTAGGGACGCTATCTACATCCTCAATTACAATTGGATATTGGCAGTTTTTTTAGATTGTCATTAAACGGACTGAGCCTTGAACCGGTTCATTTGACACGCTTAAAATATATCTATTTACTCATCTACTTGTCTATGTAATATATAGGTCCAAAAATACGACCAAGATACGTGAAATAGACATAGGGAATCCGAAAAACACGAAATTGGTTCAGGTAAGAAACTTTTTATTACTTTTTTGAGTTTAAGGTTTTTCGACATGATGAGAGAGAGACACAATTTCTTACTATGCTGACTTTTCCATTTGACCCCACCACGCGCGGCACCCCGCCGCAAACTACTGGTCTGGCATAGGCGAACTCCGAAAATCAACTTCCTTCCTCTCGCGTCGAATCTCAACTAACTGTTTTTTTTTTCAAATTCCAAAATCCTCAGCATAACTAAACCCATAGGATATATAAAACGAAAATTGATAATATAAAAAAAATCCTTCCGCAATTATATAACATCTTTCTGCAATTATATAACATCTACCTTATCCTTTTAGAACATTTCTGTTAATATGTATATCAACATATATTTTTACTTTTTAAAATCTTTTTTCCACTATGCTACTTAAGTGTTTATCGAGTTCATATTCTTTCCTGACTGTTATGCTATTCAGTTTAATTATTTTCTTCCCCTCTATATAAAAATAACTGACTTCTTTTTTGTTGTCTCTTGTATCCGTTTTGACGCGTACGTTATATATGTATGCATGTATGTGCATGACTCCTTCCTTCTCTAAAACAATTTATGGGAGGAATTTGGTGTCTACTATATTATTCCAGAGAATTTTCTGTCGTTGTTTTATAAATTGCTACAACCTAGGGATTTCTAATAATACCTCTCTCTTCTCTACCATTTATATCAGTTGATTTATTAGTGCTTTATTATTTCTACATCATTCCATTGTTTTTCTTTTCTTTTTGTGAGAAGAACAGGATTAGTTATCGATGTCCAGGCATTGACATAAACATTTTCCTGTCCAATAGCCGTTTTGCTTCCCATCAATGTCACTGTGGTAACTGTCCAAGTCTATAGTTTTATGTATGGGCGTTCCTGCGTCAGTAATATCCAATTTATCCATATTCGCCGCCTAAAGGTTTTCGGACTGAGCCACCTCTATTCAGCTCATCAGTTTGTCCAACATGCCCCGTTTCTTTAAGATCTTACGTGGGGCTTTCAATAAGTTTCCAGACCTTTTTTTGTATAGGCATTTAAAATTGTCGTAGACACTTGACAGTTAAGTATGTTATTGCTACACATCGTATGAGATGACTGACCAATTTTTATGATTTCAGGTTCAAATGAACAGCTACAGCAGCAATTGGAATACACCGTACTAAAGCCTGTCACAGCTGGTGAATTTCAAAAATGCAATCTGGATCAGTGGCATTTCCAGCAGGACAATGTACCAGTCCACAACTCCCTCCTTGTCACAGACTATTTGAGCAAGATGAGCATCAAAACAGTTCCTCAGCGTCCCTATAGTCCAGACCTTACGCTCTGTTATGTTTGGTTATTCCCTAAGCTCACAGGCTGTCGTTATGAGGCAATTGAGGAGATGAAAGATGATGTGACGAAGGTCATTGACACACTCACACGAGAGGACTTCCATGGGGCCTTCCAAAAATTTTTGGAACGGTACAACAAGTGCATTGCAGCCGGAGGAGATTAGAGTCTCATGTGTGTACTATCAAGAAAAGTGCCCATACGAAAAAAGTCTGGAAACTTATTAAATGATCCTTGTAAATCTACAATTTCTCAATTTATATACTTGTCTATGAACAACGGAAACTTCTATGCTTATATTTTTCAGGGCTCAAATGGATTTACACAATAGCTGGCTTACCTGCTTGACGTTGATCTCAGTCCTGCTTGTTGAAGGCCTCCCGCTCCTGAAGTTATCTTTTACTTCCTTGTGACACGTTTATGAGACATGGTGTTACCTGTAAACAGTTGCTGAAGCTTTTCAAGCACGTGTGACGGAGATTTCCGTAACCGAAACTAAAATTTTTATTCATTACCCAGTATTCAAAATTTTTATTCATTACCCAGTATCCAATAGCTGAACGCCCTGGAAAAAAGGAAGTGTAGACAAAGCATGTGGAAAAAAATTGAATGGCTGCAAAAAGCTAAGATTACGGTTATATACTCCCAAGATATCATGTTAGATGATAAAACAATTCGTTTATCCCTCTTTCGCCCATAACTCATTCAGCACTCCCATAAGCGTTACTTTTCAGATAGACATTTTATATTGAGAGCATGATAACGTAATAAAAAAGCAATGAGAAGAAAGTACCTACTTTATTTTTTCTCCGGTGTTTTTGCGTGTTAATATTTGACTCAGGTTTTTTCAGCACTTTTCTTTTTGTCAGTTTTATTTTGAGTCTATCGATCGTCTTTCTTTCTTTCTTTCTTGGACGCTGTTTGTATATCCTTGGTGGATCGTTAATGGTGTCTATCGTTAGTTTATTCTGTAGTTTTACTGTCTTTTCGACTTTCGCCTTTGTTCTCTCGTTATTTTTGTGGTAACTCAGGTTCTTATGAGCCCGTCGAGAATTCGCCTTTCACGATATATACTTTGCTGAAGCGGCAAAATCCTTTGGTGACAAGTACTTTTCTATGTGTGTGTGTTTTTTTTTTCTTATTACTTTACTTCTGTGAGTTTTTCACACCAGAGTTAGCGGATGGTCTGTCACTAGAGTCTGTGTGATAGCAAGTTCTTTTTTTTTATTGTTAATTAACAGTACGTCTGGTTTTCTGTCCGTGATAAGGAGATCCGCTTGTATCTCAAAAACCGAGAGAATTTTTTCTATTATTATTATTTTACTCCTTGAGAGTTTTTCACATCATCGTTAGCCGATAAACTTTCATTGAAGTTTGAGTGACAGCAAGTTTCCTCAGGTCTCCAGGACTTTTCTCAGTATTCTGTTGGAGAGAAGAAAAGTTGCCAAGCAAATTTAGAAAAATGACGAAAAAAGCGTTTGTTATAAACAGTAACAAAGGTTTATTTACACAGTTGTTTAAATATTTGAAAGCAGTTGACTGACGGAATCTTAACTGCAATTAGGCAGTGTCAAAATGGCGAATGCAATGGTAACGGATTTGGTTCTTTTAGCGGCGAATTCCCGAAGCAACTCGACTGGACCACACCCATCTTCTCTTTCCTCGGATCTTAAAGCAACGTGGGCGTGGAAAGAAACAGAGAAAGACCAGTTGCCACATGTGGTAATCACGAGACCAGCGGCCAACTAGATGTCGTGAAGCTATAGTACCACATTCTGGTCGATTATTATTATCATTATTCCTTCCGAGTTTTTCTCAGCAGCGTTATTTAATGGTATTTCACTTAGATGTAGCCAATTCCCAGTGGATCACCTTTCACGCCAAATTTGGACCCAGTCTTGTATTATTATTATTAGAGTTCTTCACACCAGCTGTAGGTGATATTTTTCCACTGGAGTCTGAGTGACAGCAAGTCTCATTGTCACCAGGACTCTTCTTAGTATTCTGGCCTATTTCAACAATACTGTAGTTTGGATGATCTCTACTCGTGCTCTCACTTCCAAGCCCTCTTGTCCTTGAACCAATCCTTTGATGACTATACAGAACGTGCTAATTATAGCTGGTATCAGCGTCACCTTCATGTCACATAGTTTTTTCAAGTCTCCTGCATGGTCCAGGTATTTATCTCTCTTTTTTGCCTTCCTTCAGTTTTACTCTGTGGTCATCCAGAACGGCAAAGTCCACTATTCGGCAGATTCTCTTTTTTGTTTGGGCCAGCAATCTCGCCGAGATTAGATGATTCGTTTCTATCTCAAAATCCCAGAGAACTTTGTGCGTCACATTTTCCGGGACGGATTCTAGGTTGTGCATATATCATTTGTTCGTATGGTTAAATGTAAACTTCTTGCACAATTTCAAGTGCACAACTACTTGCATAATTCCTAGTCACTTTCCCCACCCAGTCATGTCTAGACATACTATTTTTCGCTAATTTCCTGCATTTGCTCATTATGTGATTCATGGTTTCGTCTCTATCATCACATAACCTACATTTACTATTTTATTACCCCTTGTCTATTTTGCTTTGACATAGTCCTAATTGTTTTGTGCTGCTATCAAAAGGGACTCAATTACTCTCTTACGTTTTCCCTTTCTTAGCCGTGTACAAGTCTTCTTGTGAAAGATTTCGCTTGTTTGTCGCTTGAAATATCAATACGGTTGTTTTTGTTCCCAGTTTTTGTTTTCTAGTTATTTTTGTTCTGTTGATCCTGTTTTATTTCTGGAAGCTGAAATCAGTCTTCCTCCACGCTTTGCTATGTAGTCTTTTAAGTCGTTGTATCGATGCATCGACGCTATCTTAAATGCTGGCAAGTACTCTTTCTCTTTCTTTTCTCGGCACATACACTCTGCCTAGGTCATCTCTGGACTGTAAGGCCTTATGCGTCATGAGTTTTCTCGTTCTCTGGTCCATTTTTTTAGTTCTTCTTTGATCCACTTTAAGAATGGTCCCGAGTATCTTACAAGGGGGACAGCCCATGTATTTATCCCTTTGATGATATTTCTGTTATGTAGTTTGGTTACGAGTAGTTTTCTCGTTCCCCTGAGAAATGCTTTTTTAATTTTTCCTTTAATCTCTGCATGTTTAATGAGACCCACTTCCAATATTCCCAAGTATTTGTAAGTTTTCTTTTCTCCGAGCGTTCTGATTTTTTCCTTGATTTGGTAGTTTTATTTGTTCCATCCTAGGTCGTTTTTTGCATTTTATTATCATCATGGTTCATTTTTCTATGGAAAATTGCATCCCTATATCTTGCCTATATCAGGATTTCCAATTCTTTCTCATTTTTAGCAAATAGTTTGATAACGTCCATGTACGTGGTGCCTTCAATAAGTTTCCAGACTTTTTGTACAGGCATTTAGAATTGTTGTAGACTCTTGAACATTCAGCATGTTATTCCTATACATCTTATAAGATGACTGACCAATTTTTATGATTTCAGCTTCAAATGAACAGCTGCAGCAGGAATTGGAATACACACAACTAAAGTCTGATTGTCACAGCTGGTGAATTTCAAAAATGCAATCTGGACGTGAGGACGTCAGAGCTGAACGACCTGAAAGAAAAGGAAGTGTAGACAAAACATGTGGAAAAAAGCGAATGGCTGCAGAAAGCAAAGATTTCAGTTATATACTATATATAGAAAAAGTGCATTGCTGCTAGAGGAGATTATTTCGGAGGGGACTAGAGTTTCATGTGTGTACTATCAATAAAAGTGCTGGAAACTTATTTAATGATCCTCGTACATATGGTGGTTGATTTTTTTCGTGCGATTTATGAAGTTTGTATCTGCCTGTGGATTTCCTAAGTATGTGATTGATTGGCATCATCACTATTACAAATAGTAATGTTAATAACGCATCTCTACGGAAGATCTCTCCCTGGATTTTCACCTCTGTCAAACTTTTCCTTCCTACTGTCAGTTCAACTCTCCAGTTTTCCACGGTATTTTCGATAAACTTTATTATCCAGCTTTACGGGATCATATATATGGCTTTTTGTAGTCTATTCCTGCCATAGCAGTTTTTTTTGTCTTATCTTGCTCAAGTCGAGGATGTGTTGATCAATGTATAGTGGCTTTCTCGAAAGTCTGCTCCACTTGCAGCATCCTTTCTGTTCCTCGTGGAACAGTCCACAGGTTATTAGCGAATCGTATATATCTCCCTAACTTGTGCCGTTAGTATTTTCCACATTATCCGTAGGCACATTATGGATCTATAATTGTTGGGGGCGTTTCGTCTAAGGGGGTCTTTTTAGATCAGGGTAGTCTTTGCTTAAGTCAACCATAGTGGTAAGTTTGTTTCTTAAAGGCATTTTATTCATATCTATAGTCAGTCTGTCGTAGATGTCGGTGAGTTTTTAAATCAGTATCCATATATACCATTATATCCTGGCGATTTCCAATTTAGTTCCTTTTTAAGTGTGGTTCTGTGTATTTTCGCTGTCGGTCCTTCCACGAGTTGTTCTAACTCTTTATCCATGTTTCTTATCCATTCGGCTTTTCTCTTATGTTCTCTTGGTTGCCATATTTAGATCCAAAATTGTTTTGTTTCCTTATCATCCAGTTGTTGGTATGTATTGCTGCATTCACCCACATATTGTTGACTATCATTTTAATTTAAAAAATGAATAGACAATAAAGATTCTCTCTTTATTTTGACAAAGCTTCGTTACTAATAATCTTTTGTTGAATGAGTAAATGAGATTAAGTTCCTTAAAAATATAGCAAGATTCTCTTCACTTTTCTCGAATTTTAAGAAAAAAGATTTATAGTGTCGATTTTTGCTGACTGATTTTTTTAAAGATTTTCACAAGAATTTAAAATCGGTTTGTTTTTTTTAAATACTTTTAGATATGTGAACAACATTTTTGACAGGAGACTTTGACGAAAGAACAAGGGTCACAATTACAATTAGACTTCATATTTATCTTTATTGATCATCTCTTGAGAGTCACCAGATTCTAGGAGAATCTGACTGGTGAATTCTGCCCTTAAAATCCTTTAAATCAAAGTATTACTGATGACTTAGCATGTAAAAAGCATAAGAAATTCTATAATATTAATGATCTAGATGGGAAATTGAAATTACTTGAGCGTTGTTAGGCACCAAGAGACACATTATTATTATTATTATTATTATTATTATTATTATATATAGAGTTTTTCACATCAGTGTTAGCTGATGCTTTTTCACTGGAGTTCGAGGGACCGCAAGTCTCCTCAAGTCTCCAGGACTCTTCTCAGTATTCTGGCCGTTCTCAATAATACTGTCGTTTGGATAGTCTCCACTCGTCCAGCCTTTTATTATTATTATTATTATTATTATTATTATTATTATTATTTTACTCATTAGAGTTTTTCACATCAGCTAACGCTGATGGTTTTTCACTGGAGTTTGAGTGACATCAAGTCTTCTCAAATCTCCAGGACTCGTCTCAGTATTTTGGCCTATCTCAGCAAAGCTGTATTTTGGCTACTATCGACTCTTCCTCCGATTTCCAGTTATTCTCGCTCCCTTACCAAAGCCTTTAGGGACCGTTCCAAGCGCACCAATTTTTATTCGTATCACCGTCACTTTTATGTTTCATAACTTTTTCATTATTATTATTATTATTATTAACTCCTTTTGAGTTTGAGTGACAACAAGTCTCCGGGACACCTTCTCAGCATTCTAGCCGTTCTCTATTATTATTATTATTATTATTATTATTATTATTATTATTATTATTTACTCCTTTAGATTTTTTCACATCAGTGTTAGCCGATGGTTTTTCACTGGAGTTTGAGTGACAGCAAGTCTCCTCAAGTCTCCAGGACTCGTCTCAGGATTCTGGCCGTTCTTAGCAATACTGTCGTTTAGATAGTCTCTACCCGTCAACCAACTTCCAAGTCTTCCAGGCCTTTTAATAATCCTTTAGTTATTGTACCTAGTGCACCAATCACAATTGGCACAGTCGTCACTTTCATGTTCCACAGTCTTTTTAATTCTCTAGCAAGGTCGATGTACTTATTCTTCTTTTCACTTTCCTTCAGATTTATTCTGCGGTTCGCCGGGACAGCAAAGTCGACAATTTTGCATGTTCTCTTTTTTTTTTTTTGTTGATTATTATAAGGTCTGGTCTTCTGGCCGGGATTAAGCGATCCGTTTGTATGTTAAAGTCCCATAAGAGTTTATGCGTGTCATTTTCTAGGTCAGGCGCTGGGTTGTGCGTATAGCATTTGTTTGTATGGTCGAATTGAAATTTCCCGCACATTTCCCAGGGGATCACTTTGCCGACCCTGTCGTGTCTCACCTTAAACTCCTTCTGTGCTAATTTGCTGCATTCGCTTATTATGTGATTGATCGTTTCGTCTCTGTCACCGCATAGCCTACATTTACTGTTTTGTTGCGTCTTATCTATTCTAGCTTTGATATGATTGGTCCTTATGGCGTTGTCCTGTGCTGCTATTAGGAAGTATTCCGTTTCTCTCTTAAGGTTTCCTTTTCTTAGCCAGGTCCATGTTTTCTGGTGTGAGATGTTGTTTATTAGATGTTTAAAGCGGCCATAGAGTTGTTTTTCTCCTATTTTTGTTTCCTAGTTGTTGTTATTATTATTATTATTATTATTAATTCAGTCTTCAGATTTCAAAACTAATGATTAACAACTCTTGCATACTCGTTATAAATGGAATGGGAAAGATAAACATAAAAAATGACGAATAGAAATATAAAAAAGAGAAAATAATGATAGTTGAGAAATAATAAGAGAGAGAGAGAGAGAGAGAGAGAGAGAGAGAGAGAAAGAAAGAGAGAGAGAGAGAGAGAGAGAGAGAGCGAAAACGAGTGAGTGCGTATGCATCTTTGTCTGTGAGTCTTTCAGAGGAAATGAATGCTTGATCACTTAATCTAAATTTAAACATCTCTTTCATAATTCCATTTCTGTAGAGCAAGCAAAGTTGGGCGTTCAATGGGGATTTTTAATTAATGCTTTCAAAATGTATTCTTTACTCAACCAATCAAATGCGCCCCTCATCATGTGAAAGCCAATAATAATAAGAAGTCTTTACTAATTTCAACATTGTAATTACTTCATAATCAGATCTAAACTTCAAACTGAGTAGAAATGTATTTCTGGATTTAGAGTAATTATTATCTTCTATAAAAGTGAAAATAATCTCAGTGCTAAATTAATTCTTTTCAGAAAGTATAACTCAATCCGTGATGGTTTGAAGAAAGGTCATAAAATGTTTGTTTACATAGAAGCTACTGAAAATATTTCTGACCCACTTAGTATACACTTACCATCTCATCCCTATTTGAAGAACCCCAATTTGATTAAAATGTTCGATTCACATGAAAAAAAAAAAAATATATATATATGCAAGGTGGAACGATAAAATTATCATCCTAAAGAAAACAACACTACAGCTTTAATTTAAAACTTTTTTAGAAAAAAATCAATTCAGGTAACTTGATTATGTAGTAGAGCTGACATCTATTCAATGTAGCCGCCTACAGGTTCAATCACGACCTCGATACGGATCAGGAACTGGGAGCATGCCTTGGTGTTGTGGGAGGTCATGTTGGTGATGTTCTCGACGTATAACCAAACGAAGTAGTCCAGCGGGTTCAGGTCGGGGAAGGAGAGGGGCCAGTGAGAGAAGGGTACAAATTCGTAATACTCCTTCTGAAGCCAAGCCTGAGTCTCTTTGGACTTGTGGGCCGGCGCCGAGTCCTACTGCCACAGCTAGGGTCTGCCACCGGCCACCTGATTGCACCAGGGGATCACCACACTCTTCAGCACATCCAGGTACACTTTGGTGTTGACTTTCAAGCCGACTTCGAAGATGTGAGGCAGCATGATGTGACCCTCATTTGAAACCACACCAAAGACCATAACCGTAGCCGGAAACTTTGTTTTCATCACCCTGGGCACGTCCCTGTTATTCGTGGCAATCCAGATTTGCATTTTGAGGGTGCTGGCAATGGTCCTGCTGTCATAACTTGGATCGGTAGAGAGCATGAGTTTTACAGCGGTGCATATCCGATCTCGCTCGTTGAACATTGTGTCACTTTCAGACATGATAGAAGGCTCCTATCGCTCTTGGGATTTGTACACAACTGGCCAACTAGTTGATGGTCTGCAACAAAAAAAAAAAAAAAAGAAAACCGGTTTTCATTAAACGGAAATGGAATCATGTCACCTTTTCTAGGGCGACAATTCTATCGTTCCTCCCTGTATATATATATATATATATATATATGTGTGTGTGTGTGTGTGTGTGTGTGTGTGTGTGTGTGTGTGTGTGTGTGTAAGAGTATTTGGGTGTGTGTGTATGTGTGTGTGTGTGTGTAAGATATTTCATGTTAATCGAACATTTTAATCAAATGTTGGTCAGCTTCATAAAAGGTTAAACAAGAAAACTTGTTACTGAAGAACAGATAGATGGAAAGTGAAAACCCATCTTGTGTGTGCTGTTTAGAAAAAGATAATTGTATCTTTTTCAGAGAGGTAAGACTCTCCCCCACTAAAAGCACATATCACTAAACTGAATAGGATGCCACGGCTTCATTTATGAAGCTTTTGGGAGTATGGAAGACTCTATGATGGTCACTATTCCCAACTCTACTCTGACCGAGACCTGTTAAGGTCCCATATATGAGTCAAATAGTTTTGTTTACAAATTATTTGTATTAGATAAGAATTGTACAAAAAAAACTCTTACTAAATTATATAAAAAAGTAAATATAAACGGGAATTTCTGTAACCTCTAAGCAAAAAAAAAAAAAAAAAAAATCTAGATGGGTTGACAAAAGACAGTGCTTGTACCTTTAGGAACTATGTAAGATATTTCGATATTTTACATATATCAAAAAGGTTTGACTAAAATAAGTATTTTACTTACTTACTAACCGAAAAAATAACTATTATTTGACGGGGAATTTAAATTCTTCTGTCTTGGTTTAGGTTACACCTACCTCATTCAAAAGTGGGTCCTGAGTATGATACTAAACTCTACCTGACGATAAGGCTTCAGTTCTGGGGATTGTGGAATAATGCAATGTAAACTCAGCCCATTCAGCTGAGGCTGTAGAATACAACGAGTGCCGAGAGGTAATAAACCCCTGCAACGAATATTCTAGATATAACATTAAACCCTCAGATGGGGATGCTCAAGCACTGAATCTTTTGAGAATATAGAATTAACTTTCATTACCATTGCTCTCAGGTCTACTCTGACTCTGAAGGGTAGAACATGATAGGGATCTGTCTATGAGTCAAATAGAACTGTTTGAAAAACAAATCACTGTAAATCGAGTTCTTAGAACTAGAACTGTTTGACCATTTAACTGTGTGTAAACATATGACGACTTAACTAATTACTCAGAGATACGTAAAAATACTTTGAAGAATTTAACCCTATGCAAACGAATGGGTAATGCTGAACAGAATTGTTATTGTTGATTAACAATACTTACAACTCTTTGTCTTTGTGCCTAAATATAATTGTTAGGGTCACAAAACGATGCTTGAAATCATTTGTGTGCAAAGAAAACTTTTAGAGAGTAATATTTGAAACTATTTTAGTGAGGGCAAATGTATGATTAATACTAAATAGAACTATTTGTGTTAGAATATTTGAAACCATTTAACTGTGTGCAAACAATAGTAATATTTGTGTGAAAACAGATTAGCTATGACTCATTTAAAAACAAGACTACCTATAAACTATGGACTAACAAATCCTATATATAACTGTTTAACTGAATGAAAATAAATGAGTTCTGGCTCGTTTAAAAATATTATCCACAAACCAAGCGTTTGCAAATCATATCTAATAAGTAGAAAGAGGATTTGACATTAATTTACCTATCATGGTTGATCGTCTCTTAAAACCAACCCAACCAAACCAAACCAAACCAAACCAAACCACGATGTCGCAGTCTATTACGTTAGTGTTATGTCCCCGGAAAATGCTATAAAATAAATAAGACAAACATATGTATAGAGAAGAAGAAACGTTATATATTACAGTAAAACAAGTAATACAATGTGGTTAGTGTTACTCTTGCTACCTACGCACCGAGTGGATTACTGTCAAATATCATATCCTTATTGGAAAAGTCCATTGTTTCAAAAATAGGGATGATACCACCACAGTTAGTTTCTAAGTTATGAAGACTCCTCGTAAATATGACGTAAGATTGAGCTGAAGGGACACTGAAAATCAGCCGTAAGTGAATAAGAGAAGTATAGAAGAAAGGAAACTTCAGTAAATTGGTGAAACGTTGTATTAGCGTCAAAATATGAGTATTATCGTCTGAACGATTTGTGGAATAAAGAGAAAAGTTTAGAAAATTGCTAAAAGATTTCTTAAATCATTTTTAATTAAATTCTTATCAATACTTTTTTAGAAATAATTATGTTTCGCTTATCTTTTAATCTTTTTTTCCCTTTTATCTCAACTCACTCTAGATATCATTCAATCACAGCGCGGAAGGCATCGATCTGAAATATCAATGAAGGGTAAAACATTGGTGAAACCCAAAATCATATCCCCATTTACTTCAGTAAACATGGTTAAACGCACATGCAGCTCGACCTTCTTAGCTAAGAAGAACAATTAGTTTGTAGAAACTGAATTAAGCATACAAATATATCCTTTGTAATGTTTTTCAATCACTAACAGAATCATGTCATTTTTTAAACTCGTAGGAAAAAAGAGGATGTTTTACTTATTTTTACTTCAATATTATTTAAAGATAAAATTTTTGATCTCCATTGTAGAGTAATCGATGTGTCAAAGATTTAGTTTTATAATTCACCTTCCAAAGATAAATCACCTGTCATTTATCTGTAAGTAGCGGGGTAATTGCAACTTATTTAAACGGATGAAAACTTTTAAAAAGGGGAAAAAAAGCCAAAGTCATTTTAATCCCCAGCTTCCTCTATATATTATTCGTTCCTTCGGGATGTTGCAATTTCTGAAAATGATTCCTTTTATTCCATCGTTCCAAACTTATTTGCAATTAATCTCTCCATGTCAACATTCGCTGATAAGTTACAGTGCAAAGAAAAGTTAACATTTTATTTGAAATGTTTATCGCAATTACATGTATTTAGCAATGTAAAATTCTTTACATTTCCCTTCGATTAAATATAGTGAATAAAGAACACACAGACCACCTAGAGACTCAACTCATATACATATGAAATGTATACGTACATGCATATATATATATATATATATATATATATATATATATATATATATATATATATCAATGATATCCAGTCGGCGTTCGAAAACAATGAGTGTGGATTATTCGTGTATAGAAAGTCAGAGGTATTTCATAAAAATCGATGTATGTCTATTGTTGTATATTCCTTTCCATGTTTATCTAATAAAATTCGCATACAGAGCGTATAAAATGTAACTGGAAGAAAACTAAAACCTGGTTACATTTTCATTTTGGGTGGTCAATGTAACTCAGAGAGCGTTATATACATCACATGAATTTCCCCCATGAAAGATAACAATGATGGGGAGAGAGTATACCAAGGCATTTCAGCGGGGAATTGGAAACAAGGACTTTATAACCACAGACATTAATTCTCCAATCCATGGCTTAGGAAGCAAACCAACGTATCTAAATATTTTGGAACCTTAAGGATTAGCGGCTAACCCATCTAGTAGAAAATAGTCAGGCAAACTTCAACTGCAAATAGCTTCAATAGCAGATTTAACTTGTGTTTCGAAGAAAAAATTAGTATAATAAATTTTAAAGAGTCAAGACGACTGCTTACCTCTCTTAATGAGCTGGGGTTTAAATGTAGACATAAAGGTAAATTTTTTAAAAAGTCTTAATTAAGGGCTATCGAGGGTTCTACTCAAGATAAAAAACCGTGATATTGATTTTGGGTGAATTTTATTAGTAAAAATAATATTTATTTCAGTAATTAATTTAATAATATCACCGGGGGATTTATGTATGAAAGGGGCTTTTGGAATCTTGGAAGGTAGAACTTATTTAGGATTTTTGAATTTTTAAAGCTTTTAGTTCCCTTCGACCATTTTGGGTTAATTGCTAGCGTATAACACCTACTACGCAAAGAAAACAGTTTGTTGTGGCAAACCCATATTTAGACCATTTCGAAACATTTTTAGGAGAAAAACATGTTTTTCCGTTCATTCGTCTGTACATTTCACATGGTCTGCGCTTCTCAGCGACCAAAAATTCTAATGACAAACTACGATTCAAGGTTGGAGCACGCTAAATTATCAAACAAATATTGCAGCGTTTACTTCTATGGAATATATATATATATATATATATATATATATATATATATATATATATATATATATGTGTGTGTGTGTGTGTGTGTGTGTGTGTGTGTGTGTTTATGTATATATATATTTATATATACAAACACAGACAGGCACACTCACACTCACATACACATACTTATGTGTGTATAAGTATGTGTATGTCTGTGTATGTTTGTATATATAAATAAATATATGTATTTACATAAACACACACACACACACACACACACACACACACATACACACATACATATATATATATATGTATATATATATATATATATATATATATATATATATATATATATATATATATATATATGCCGCACTGTTTTTTCAGATTTTGTAAAGCAAAAGTTAGGAGTGCGTAATATACGCAAGAACTATATAACTTTTTTCTAGACACAGGCTTCACTATATTCGCGACAGTATGACTGAAAATATGTTATTTCTATTATCCAAATTCATGTGTTTTCTGCTTTTAAAGAGAAATATTCACTTGAATATGTGTTTGTTTATAATTCACTTGAATGTGAGTTTGTTTATAATTCACTGGTATGTTTAATTATTTATGATTCACTCGGCGGGGGGTGTCCCCGTGGTGTAATGGTTAAAGCGATGGGCTGCGGAATTGTAGTAAGCGAGTTCGTACTCCAGTCGTGCTATTACGTTCACTTTCGGGCAAATACTCTTAGGAAAGGTATGAACCACCTTATCCTCCAAGCTTTGGTTAAATAGTACAACTACTGTTCTTCTTGGAGAATTGCTTTGGCATTAAATAACCTACAAAGGTTGATATGCCATTAAACAAAGAAACCAAAATTATAATTCACTGAGTATTTTTATAAATTCGTTTCTCCTGAGTTTACTTTCACAGAAAGTTTGTATGTTTTGAACGAAAATATTGTCCGTTTGTTCTGAAAACTGTATACATTTTGCGTTTTAAAACATAATGTAACTTTGAAAATTCTTATTTTTAGTCAGTAAAAACTGATAGAAACTTAAACAATCGCTAAGTCTAAGTCAAATTCAGCTGGTCCAAGTTATAAAAAGTTACAACCCATTACACACGAGAATTTATTCTTGGGATTTCGAAAGTCCAAAGTTGGTATATATGAGTACGTATTATAAACAAAAAATTCCAGTACACACACAGAGACACGCCCCCTCACATGTACGTATGTGTGTGTGTATGTTATTGGACACTGGCATGGGAGACCTGAGTTCAATCCCATTGGAAAGACTCAAAAAATGGTACTTGATTCCTCCTTGCTTAACACTCAGCATACTAAGGTACGGATCAAGGGTAAAGTGCAGCAACCCAGGAAAAAGCGTAGCGGCCTCTCCTACACCTTGGTGTAGTAGCTATCGAAAAGGGAGCCTTCGGGTCACCCTCAACAACGGTCGCCAACGTTACTTACTTGAACCCCCCCATATATATATATATATATATATATATATACACATTTTAAAGGCATGTTTTCAAACACAGTTGATATAAACTATTTCTCCGACATTCTATACCCTTTTCATTCATTATCTATTTCTGTCTTTGGAAATACACTTTCATTCACGATACTTTTTCAATGCATTCATCTTTCTTGTTTTGATTGCACCATTTCAACCGATGCATTCTTCGGCCTTTCTTCAGCTTATTTTGTATTGATTTATTTTTATTTTTATTTTATTTTGTTTTATTTATCCTATTTTGTATATTTTCTCGTTTACAATTTTTCATTGAATGACTTTTCATCGATAAAATTAGATGAAATGTCTTTTCGATAAAAAAATTATACGATGAAATGCTCAATAAATTGTCGTTCGATAAAAGTTTGACAGTTAATAACTTTAGAGCACAGCCCAGTCGGCTGTAGATCTAGAATACACTAATCTCTGTGGACGTATAAGTGTCCCGTTTATGACATAAGACAATCTTATTGTGAAACTCCAAGCTTAGAGCTTTGGGAAACGTGGAGTACTCCTTCATTGCCATTACACCCTCGTCAAAGCTGACCCGGAGTGGTAACACCTGATTGGGTCCTGTCAGTGGGTCAATAGAACTGTTTGAGATTTAAATTGTGTGCAAACAGATGACTGAAATAAAATTGTCACTGTTGAAAAGCAATAATTGAAACCATTTAACTGTGTGAGAAAAAACGAATTAAGTTTGTATAAAATGTTAATAAAAATGTGTTTACAAATCATATATTTATTATGTAAAAATAGAATTTGGCATTAAATTGCCAACAAGGGTTCATATGCCATAAAACCCAAACTAAACCAAAAGCAAACTTTTTTGCGAAATACGTTTGTATATCAGGTAGAACTTATACACAATCTTTTAATCTTGGCCAGTCGGCTGGGGCTGTAGAATACTCCAACAGAAACTCTGCAGAGAGCTAAGACCCCATACGAGTGTCCTAGATATGACAATAAAAAATCTGATGGTGAGATTCCAGTAATGCTGGAGCTTTAGGGAATGCGGACTACCTCTTTATTGCCATTACTCCCAGGTCCACTCTGGCCCGTAGTGGTAGCAACTGATAAGGGCCCTATCTATGGGTTAAATAGAACTAAAACGTGGTTTCTTGAGTTTACTGGGATTTTTTGCATTTAAACTGCGCGTTTATGCTAAACTGAATTATCTTAAATAAAACTGTTTTGACATTAACTCTACGCATTGGCCAGCAGGCTGGGGCTGTCGAATACACAGATTGCATCTCTGCAGTATTGTAAGCCCCCACCCACGAGTGTTCTAGATATGACTCTAAACAATCTGAGGGTGAGGTTCCAGGGATACTGGAGCTTTGGAGAATGCAGAGCATCCCTTTATTGCCATTGCTCCCAGGTCAACTCTGGCCCGGAATGGTAGCACTTGATAGGGCCCAATCTGTGGGTCAACAAGAACTAAACTGCATGCTTATGCCCAACTGTATTGTTTGAATTAGAACTGTTTGACTAAATTGAATAGCTTGATAGGGAAAAGTTTTTGATAATTTAAAACGGGCCATTGAGCTAATGAATAGAGTGTTCAACAATAGTCTGGGAGAACAGGATTTAATCCCAGGTCGAGTTATACGAAAAACTTAAAAAATGGTAATGGATGCCGCCTTTCCTAATACTCAGCATTATAAAGCAAGGATCAAGGGTAAAGTGGAGCAATCCAAGGAAAGGGGTAGGGCCCTTTCATACACCTCAGTGAAGTAGATTTTGGAAAGGGAGCCTTTGGGTCACCCTCGACTACAATCACAAACTTTACTTAACTTTTACTTACATTTAAACTGTGTACTTATGCTAAACTGAATTGTTTGAAATGGAACTGTACTTACTCTAAACTGAATCGTTTAATATAGAACTGCTTTGACATTTAACCGTGTGTAAACAAAATCTGTACTTATACTAAACTGGATTGTTTGAAATAGAATTGTTTGACTAAACTGAATAGCTTGAAATAGAAATATTTTTGACAATTAAAATGTGTAATCAAGCTAAAATGACTTGTTTATATAAAAATGGATTTTACATTAAATAACCTGCCAAGGTTGATATGCCATAAATCTAACCAACCAACCAACCAACTCTTTTAATGTTGCAACAGACATCTCAAGGGAATTGTTTGAGCCTAAACCAATTGTATGAGCAGTTTAAGTGTTTCTAATCCTCATAAAACTGTGAGCAAATTATTTGTCTTTAATAGGAATACTTGATATCATATAACGTTTAAGAAACAAGTACACACTAAATAAACGAGGATCGTTCAATAAGTTTTAAGCCTCATTAGAAAGAAGACCAATGTTGAATATTTTTGTCGATCCAACACACTCCCGATTCTTTTCGATTACGAAAGTCTTAATAAGGTTTTCTATTTTCCTTTGAAGTAGTCGTGTGTTAACACAGCAAAAATGTTGAGCCAGGTTTTACTTCCATGGTAATTACTTTTTGAATGGACTTCATAAATATAAATGTCTAATGAACGCAATTAACTAACCTTCAGGCATGAAATAATTCAAGACGCATCGATATGCCGTTAAAATCAATCAACCGATCACATAATCGAAACTTAAAATGTAATTGTATTAATTTGATTTTAAGATTAAAATTTCAAATAATGAGGTCTGCACAGATGAACTTCTTATACACAAAAGTGATGATATTTAGACGTTCGGCCGAAGTCTAAATATGTTGGTATTAAGGTTGTCTGTATTGGAAGTAATCAAACAACATTTTTAAGTCAAAGTCAATAAAAGTAGATATTAAAGTAAAAGTAAAAAATACAGAAATTTGAGTAGCAGCAGTATTGTCTTATATATATATATATATATATATATATATATATATATATATATATATATATATTTCTTTAAGAAAAAAACAACGAAACCAATCACAAAGGATTATAAATTTATTTCCATCCTGTTACGCATTTTTGAAATTTTCAAAAACATGAAAAAAAAATTAACAGGACTTCATCAGATCTTTTAGATAAAAAAACTAGAGTAGACACATGAAGTCCTGTTAATTTTTTTTCGTGTTTTTGAAAATTTCAAAAATGCGTAACAGGATGGAAATAAATTTATAATCCTTTGTGATTGGTTTCGTTGTTTTTTTCTTAAAGAAATTATTGCTCTGTATAATTGTTACATTGAGCTCTTTACCAGGAAGATTTAAATATTCATTCATGAATAATTTCTTGTCCTGATGGAATTACTCCCAACTCCGGTTTAACTGGACTAAGTATTCTTCTATATATATATATATATATACTCCCCTACCCTCGTAGGGTTGAGTTCTCTAGTGAAGGAAGTAATCGTGTTGCCATTAGCGTATATTGCAAGCCTCTTCATATATGAATTGAGGTCTCGGTAGCCATTGAACGGATGTATGTAAACAATAGTAATTGTGATTCATAACCGTTTAAAATTTACTTCGCAGATAATGGCTTCTCGTGGCTGAATGGTTAGACGTTTGAGTAAACCGGGTTTCGATCCCAGGTACGGGAAGCTAATGAGTTCTGATTGATCGAAACAGATCTGTCGGTGGATGACTATATTCGTGGTGCCTTCAATAGGTTTGCAGACTATTTTGGTACTGGCATTTAAAATTGACATAGACTCTTGAAAATTCAGTATGTTATTGCCATACATCTTATGAAATGACTGATGAATTTTTATGATTTCAGCTTCAGAAGAACAGCTTGGAATACACCCCATTAAAGCCTCATTGTCACAGCTGGTGAATTTCAAAAATGCAATCTGGACGTAAGGACACTTTAGAAGAACGATATGCAATAAAATTCTGTTTTAAACTTGGAAAAAATGCCACAAAAACGTATGGAATGCTTCAGACTGTTTTTGGAGCATCTTACATGAATAAAGCATCAGTTCTTGAGTGGCATAAGAGATTCAACGAAGGTAGGGAGTCTGTGAGGGATGGTGAGAGGTGTGGGAGGAGTTGGGAAGTCAATACACCAGAGTTGATTGACCAAAAGTATCAGGGTTAGGGTTACAATGTTGAGGTTTTAAGGGAGTTCAGGAAGAGATTCCTTGGGAAGAGGCCAGCACTCTTCAAATCGGGTCAGTGGCATTTCCACCAGGACAATACACCAGTCCACAACTCCATGCTTGTCACAGACTATTTGACCAAGATGGGCATCAAGACAGTTCCTCATCCTCCCTATCGTCCAGACCTTGCTCCCTGTGACTTTTGCTTATTCCCTACGTTCAGAGGCTGTCGCTATGAGACAATTGAGGAGATGAAAGAGGCTGTGACGAAGGTTATGGACACGCTCACACAAAAGAACTTCAATGGGGCCTTCCAGAATTTGTTGGAACGGTACAACAAGTGCATTGTAGCCGGAGGAGATTACTTGGAAGGGGACTAGAGTTTCATGGGTGTACTATCAATATAAGAGCCCATGAAAAAGTCTCAAAACTTATTTATTGATCCTCGTATATATATATATATATATATATTCAATTTACAACAGATTACAAAGGTGTGATAAGCATATTATAACATTCGTCCATGTGTTTCTTACACTCTTGTCTCTGCAACTAACTCAACTAAACACTGTCGTCTGCCTTGACCATACGCTGTCCTCTATGATGAGTTCTGATAGAACGAAACAGATCTGTCTATGGATGACTATATATATATATATATATATATATACTACCTATGAATCATTACAGATGAATCGTTACCTATTTGAAAAAAAAGTTGAGGACTTAGTCTTGGTAATTTTTCACTACAATGTTTTTGTTAAAAAACAGGATTGCACGAGTACAGTAAAATACATTATAACCAGGTCTATTTCCGTTAGTCATATTTCCTTAACTGAAAATCTATCTCAAGGGTAAGGATAGTCGTATTAAAAGAAATACAATCACCTAGATTCGCACATTATCGAAAAACATTTTTGTGGTGCTTCGATCAATGGAAAACTCGCTGGAATACGTGTACTGAATGCGAAAAGTAATGATAGTAAAAGTTACCGTTTTATTGATTTTTTTTTTTTTATCTTGGTAAATACAGCTCCAGAGTTAAAAGATTTTAAAAACGTAACAAGCGTCGTATTCAAAAATTAAAAAAAAATGTTTTTCTTCTGAATAACATTAAGGGTGGTATTTGTGAGGAATATGTAATTTCCTTAGATATTATTTAAGATTTACGTAGAACAATGAATAAAACATATTACTTGATAAAAACAGAGACATATATACATGTGGTTTCTTTGTTTATATGGCATATCAACATTTGTAGGTTATTTAATGCTAAAGCCATCCTTCTTGAAGAATAGCAGTGGTACAATTTAACTCATAGTTAGGAGGATAAGGAAGTTCATACCCTTCCCAAGGGTATTTGTCCGAAAGTGAACGACTGGAGTCCGAACACACTCACCAAGATTCCGCAGTCCAGCAGCTTTAACCATTTCACCGCAAGGACACCCCAGACATATCTACAGTTATCGATAGTTTATTTATCGTGAATTTTTGCATCACTTAGTTTAATATTTTAAAGTACTATAAAGATATTTACTATGTTGCAGGACATTCTATAGGCGATCCGACAAACCTTTTAAAAATGAATTTGTGAAGTGACACAGGAAAAGTAAGGATAACAGAAGGACATTGTAAGATCCAACGTTTTATTTGGCAAGAAATAACATGAAAATTCCTAGAGGGTAATTTCTGTTTATGTCGAAATTGTACATTCAACTATCAAATAGTTTTTGGCGACTGTAAGTCTGGATGATACTTGAAAAGATTGCTGGTGCAACTATGTTGCCAGATAGTGCAGCTATGAGGCCAGGTAGTCTGCAGACGGCCGGAGATTTAGATGTGTCGAATCGCAGAGGCAACAAAGACAAAGACCTGGTGGTTGAATCCTGAGTCAAACTGACGATAGATCGGTATTAACTACGAGCGAGTTGATAAAGTCGTCGTCGGTCCGAGCAGTGTCGTTAGTTCACGGACTTGTGTCGTGAGAGCGTTAGGCAAGTGGTTCGTAAGCCAGGGAATACGGTCTGTGTTACTATGAGTCACTGGACTGCGTTTGATCATTCTGAACCCTGGATGTCAATACTTAGAGCTGGCTAGTAGTCGGTAAAACTACAAATCGGTAATCGTCATCGTTTGTTTTATTTTGGTTTGGTTTGGTTTTATGGCATACCAACCATTGTAGGTTATTTAATGCAAAATCCACTTTTTATAGATATAAACAGTTCTAATTCAAACAGTTCAGTTTTGCTTAAGCACACAGTTTAGTTCTATTTGACCTATAGATAGGACCCTATCGGGTGCTACCATTTCGGGACTGAGTGGACCTGGAAGCGATGGCAATAAAAGGTTCCTAAGCATTCCCCAAACTTCCTGCATTATTAGAGCCACACCATCAGATTGTTTAGTGTCATATCCAGGACACACGTTGGTGGAGTCTTACCCGTCTGCAGAGATGAAGTCGGTGTATTCTGTAGCCCCAGCTGAATGGGCTACGTTTGTGTTATTCTGGGCGGTAGAAGACTTACCTTGAAAAGGGTGGTTGTAGTATTTGCAGAGTTAATTTTCGTGATAAGGACAGTAGTAGTAAGACCAGTACCCTGATGAAGATAAGATAAATCCTCTGAAAAAGACGGTTGTAGTAGTGGAACGAAAAATTCCGAAAAAAGGATAGCAGAAATAGTAGACAAGTGTGAGCACCGGAAAGAAGTTAAAAGCAGGCACAAACTACTAGAACGACTGGAACAGTGCCACAAACAGGTCCTCAGAGACCACTCTCATATCAGACTTTTGTAGGCTTATTTTTACAGAGTCATGGATACAACAGCGCAGAGTTTTGCTAGACGTCTGGTTTCGAAAAAACAGAAAATAGAAAATTTAGCAAGAAGCTTTAGGCTACGACAACTGTAACTGTTGTGATATTACTTCTGTGCAAATTTGAAAGAAAAACAAGAAAAATCTAGATAGTGATGCATGAAATACTAATTCTCTCTTTATATAATCTTAAAAAAATAAGTAAAATAATATAGAAAGTAAATTAATAAATAAATAAGATGAAAATAAATAAATAAAAAGTCATGTCTTCCGTGCCAAATCTCCAAGTACGATGAAGTTTATTCAAGTCACACTTCTGAACAAAACAATTTCTAACAAAATCGTAAACAAATAAAAAGTTTACATAAAACTATACAATTCAAACATATATAATGCGCGTATAATTTGATAGACAAACACAGAATAAGATACAAGAAAAATTCAATAAAGAGATAAAGAAGTAATCATCATTTGTCCTTATTTACTGTAAAAAAAACCCTCGTTTTCTTGGAGCAATGAGAAGACGTCCGTTTAAATTGGCCTCCAGCATTTACATATTCATTTATTCAAAAATTATCAATTTTTAATCAAAGATTTATTTATCTTTTAATTATTTAAAATCATTTCTATTCGTCTGTGAACCACAGAAGGCGAACAGTAAGTTTATTATCGAGTCACCGAATTTATCAACTTCATATTTTAACAAATTGAAAAACAAATGAGTTAATAGATATGGGATATTTCTCTCTTATAAATACTCGTTATCTCTCTCCATAAACTATATCGATTGGAATAAGTTGTAAGTTGGCAACCTTAGTCGTGAGTGAAGGCTCCCTTTCCCATAGCTACTACACCAATATGTAGGGGAGGGCGCTACTCGTTATCTCTTTCCATAAATTATATCGATTGGATAAGTTGTAAGTTGGCGACCTTAGTCGAGAGTGACCCGAAGGCTCCTTTCCGATAGCTACTACACCAATGTGTAGGGGAGGGCGCTACCCCTCTCCCTGGATTGCTCCACTTTACTCATGATCCCTACCTTATATTGCTGAGTGTTAAGCAAGGAGGCATCAAGTACCATTTTTTAAAGTCTTTTACTTTTTAACTTTGAGTAGCTAGATGCTATCATAATAAACACAGACAAAAATTGAATCAGATTGAAATACTGAATTTCCTTTGAATATTATTTATTTCTTAAAAACAAAGTTATTTTCTTAATCTAGAGGATCACACCAAAAATAATCTAAACTTTTAAGTATCCCAGTTAAGTTAAAATGCCAGTCGAACATTAAAGCAATAAAAAAATCACTGAAAAATAATATAAAAAAACAAAAATCAGGAACTGAGTCACATTCAAACAGTTTTACCCGAAAACTTCATTTTATCCAGAAATCGATGCAATTATTGATCTGTATGGTCAAGGCCAAGAAAACCCGATAAAAGACATTTGCCAAAAATACTTGATCGTTTCTTGGCATGTGAGTGAGTGTGTGCGTGTGTGTATTGTGTGTGGAGAACTAAAAGAAAAAATAACAAAACAACGACACCAACAACAAAAAACAAAGAAACGGTTAATATCAAAAAGTTATCGAAGTGAAATTTACCGCTATACACATCACTTACAGTATAGACAATAAATAGGTATTTCTCTAGAATTATTTTTTCATAAGAGGCATCTTTTCTAAACCAAAGATGCTGGGGTTTTATTGTTTCTTAAGAAAAATCGCACAATCCAAAAAGATATTATTAAGTAGTATTTATCACAAAACTCTTCTGGATTAAAAATCTGCTACCAAGAATAGGAATTTGTCGCAGTCCATAAAATAAGTACACCCCTTATATATATTATTAGATATTATTTATTACCAAACTCTACAACATTGAAACTCTCTAACCAAAAATAGAAATATGGAACTGTCCAAAAATAAGTACACCCCTTATATATATTATTAGGTATTATCTATTACCAAACTCTACAACATTGAAACTCTCTAACCAAAAATAGAAATATGGAACTGTCCAAAAATAAGTACACCCCTTATATATATTATTAGGTATTATCTATTACCAAACTCTACAACATTGAAACTTTCTAACCAAAAATAGAAATATGGAACTGTCCAAAAATAAGTACACCCCTTATATATATTATTAGATATTATTTATTACCAAACTCTACAACATTGAAACTTTCTAACCAAAAATAGAAATATGGAACTGTCCAAAAATAAGTACACCCCTTATATATATTATTAGATATTATTTATTACCAAACTCTACAGCATTGAAACTCTCTAAACAAAAAAAGGAATATGAAACTGTCCAAAAATAAGTATATTCCTTATATAATTAGGTATTATTTATTACCCAACTCTACAGTATTGAAAGTATTGAAAAGGAAAAAAAATTGAAAAGGAAAAAAAAAAAAAAACCCAACAAAAACGAATTCTCCCCTTCACCCCAGTAGACCGCCCCCAAAGCTACCTAAAATATCAGTAGTAAATAAAAGTCCAAACGAAGAAGAAGCATTTGAACTCAGGAGCCAAGTGGAAGAAATATGTCAATATTGGTCAGTATGTCTTTAATTCCAATTTAAAATGCTGAATTTTACAAAATGTTATGCTGTATTTTGTTTGTGAAATAATGCTTAAACTATGCGTTTTAAATGTAAAGGCACGCTTACTCTACTATAAAGCCAATTTGATATTAAGCCTATCCACATGTCAGCGAACAAGGCAGAATGTTTTTGAATATCTTCTATCGAATAATTTAAAAATTCGTAAAGAAAGCCCTAACAGTAGTTTAGAAGAAAAAGCCTAGAACGCCTAATGCTACCACAGAGCTCTATAATTCCTGAAGCCTGCTAGGTCCCCAACTATAGGAAGGAAAAAAAAAAAACCAAAAAAAAACAGGAAAAGTCCCAATACAGCAAAAAAGTATAAGTCAGTACTAGTGAAAGTCATAAGAAAGTACCTTAATGTTGGACTTTAAGTAAGTTAAAACTTAAAACAAATTCCCCCCCCCTTTTTTTCTTTTTTTTTATTATTTTTTTTTTTTATTTTATTTTATTTTTTTTTATTATGTACACATGGGAAGCAGCATGATGTACGTTAAGGTATTTGAATAAACCAATGGACGACCAAACTCAATACCCAAATGGGTCCTGGACGTGAGTTTGACGACTTTTCGCTCAGGATCGACAGTTCGATAGGGGAACTACTGCTGCTCCTCTATAAGAGTGGCTTCTGTAGAAAAGAATAAAACAGCCATCGAAAGATAACCATGACCCACACTCAAACCACTTACACAAACCGCATCGCTCTTCGCGCGGGTAAAAAAGGGGCGCGTCCTGCTGAGGTTGGAGCCCTGGCCTCGGTGTTCGAAAAATCAGCTACAGAGCTCAAACAATCAAAACTACTAAAATGCAAGCAAACACTACAAATAGCCACATTTAACGTGAGAACCATAAATAGAATAGGACAACTCCCAGAGCTAATCGCATCGGCCGAAGAACATAAAATAGACATAATATGCATACAAGAACACAGATACACGCACACAGAAGATATCAAATATCACGAAACTGGCAATGGATGGTCGCTCGCCACTGTATCCGCATGGAAAAACTCTGTCAACGCCGCAGTGGGAGGGGTAGGATTGCTTATAGGACCTAGAGCACTAAAAATGCTTAATAGCATAGAGAAAATACAACCTAGAATGATGGTAGCTACATTTAACGGAAACCCCAGAGCAACAATCGTCTCATGCTACAGCCCCACCAATGTTAGTGAAGAAAATGAAATAGTCACCTTCTACGATGAGTTATCCTCATTAGTGCGTAGCATCCCGAAACACAACATGTTAGTCATTGGCGGAGACATGAATGCACAAATCGGGAAAAACGGAAACAACAAATACAGCCTCCACAACACGTCAAATAGAAATGGGCAACATCTAACAGATTTCATGATAGAAAATAGATTAGCATGCCTCAATACAAACTACCAAAAAAGAGAGGGCAAACTATGGACATACACGTACGCAAACAGTACTAAAGCTCAGATAGACTACGTCCTTATTAACAAGAAATGGAAGAATAGTGCATTGAATTGCGAGGCATACTCCTCTTTTGAGGGTGTGTCCACCGATCACCGAATAGTCACAGCGAAAATACGGTTAAGCCTACGAAAAAACGACAAACGAACAGCGACCACCAAACACTATAACTGGGCCCTATTAAACAACAAAGATGTCAGAGATAAATACGTATTAGAATTAAGAAACAGATTCGAAACACTACAAGAAAAGACGGAAAAAAGTACACCAAACGACGAATACGAAAATTTCGTCAATGCACACCTTGAGGCAGCAGCAAAATACATTCCAACAAAAATTAAAACTAAATATAGAGTCCCATGGGAAACTTTAGCGGTGAGAGAAAAACGTGCACTAGTGAAAACAGCCTCCAAAAACTATCGAAAAAACCCAACAAACACAAATGCCTTAAAACTAAAAACGGCACAATATCAATTAGCAGGCATATATATAAAGGAACAGACAGAATACATTCAAAATCAGATAGATAAGATTAGAGACTCGGTGGAAGATAGACAATCTAGAATTGCCTGGCAAACAATAAACGAAGTGAGCAGAAGAAAGAACACAGCCAAAGCAAAACTTAAAGCAGCAAACCAACAAGAAAGAATAAAACTGTGGAAACAGCACTTCGAAAACTTACTTGGAAACCCACCAAAAATAACGCATGAACCAATCACCAGAATAATTAGCAAACAATTAGACATTAAACTTGGACCGTTCACACAAGGAGAACTCGACTCGGTTCTCAGAAAAATTAAAAATAGGAAAGCTGCAGGACTGGACGAAATTCCCCCGGAAGTATGGAAGACCAGACAATTCGACGACATACTGCTCCGACACTGCAACGCAGTATACAATCAAAATCCGATAGATAGATAGATGGACGAAGGGATGCATACTCCCCTTCCCTAAAAAGGGGGACCTCGGATTAGCCAAAAACTACCGAGGCATAACACTTACATCCATAGCTGCCAAAATCTACAATGCCCTACTACGAAACCGAATAGAACCCAAAATCGACAACATACTTAGAAAAAACCAAAATGGCTTCCGAAGAAATAGATCTACGACCTCACAAATATTAACCATCCGCAGAATCCTTGAAGGTGTACGGGCAAAGAACCTACAAGCGACATTAATATTTGTCGACTTTACCAAGGCTTTCGACTCCATTCACAGAGGAAAGATGGAACAAATCCTACTAGCGTACGGCATACCTAAAGAAACCGTAGCGGCAATAACGATTCTCTATAGAAACACTAAAATAAAAGTACGATCACCAGATGGAGACACAGAATACTTCGACATTGTAGCAGGAGTACTACAAGGGGACACGCTGGCTCCGTATCTCTTTATCATTTGTCTAGACTACGTACTTAGAACATCGATTGACAAAATCAAAGAGAATGGCTTCGAACTGACGAAGAGAAGAAGCAGAAGATACCCCGCAACAACAATTACCGACGCCGACTACGCCGATGACATAGCGATACTGGCAAATACACCTGACCAAGCCGAAACACTTCTGCATAGTTTGGAACGAGCAGCAGCAAGCATAGGCCTCCATGTTAATGCACACAAAACGGAATATATGTGCTATAACCAAACGGGGGACATCTCCACTCTAGAAGGAACCCCACTTAAACTAGTAGACAAATTCACGTACCTAGGAAGCAGCGTCGAATCAACCGAAAAGGACATCGAAACGAGGTTAACGAAAGCATGGACAGCTATCAATAGGCTATCGACTATATGGAAATCAGACCTAACCGATAAAATGAAACGCAGTTTCTTCCAGGCAGCGGTCACATCGATACTGCTATATGGATGCACTACATGGACGCTAACAAAACGGCTGGAGAAGAAACTAGACGGCAATTACACAAGAATGCTGCGTGCAATCCTGAACAAGTCCTGGCAGCAACACCCCACAAGACACCAACTGTACGGCCACCTGCCCCCTATCACGAAATCTATTCAAGTTAGGCGAACCAGACATGCAGGACATTGCTGGAGAAGCAGAGATGAACTCATAAGAGATGTACTCTTATGGATCCCCACACACGGCCGCGCAAAAGCAGGACGACCAGCACGAACGTACATTCAGCAGCTATGTGAGGATACAGGTTGTTGTCCTGAAGACCTACCTAGGGCGATTAACGATAGGGAGGAGTGGCGAGAGAGGGTCAGGGATATCCGTGCTGCCAGCACGATATGATGATGATGATGACAGTATTGAAAGTCTGTAACCAAAATTAGGAATATGGAACCGTCCAAAGCAAGTACTCCCCTTATATATATTATTAGGTATTATTTATTACCAAACATTACAGCATTGAAACTCTTTAACAAAAAACAAAAATAATTCGGAACTGTTAAAAACATACATTCGTTATATACACTTCTGCAATTAAATTTTTAGTTGTATGTGTTTCAGTTTTCTCTTTCTTTTTCTGCATCTATCTATCTATCTATCTATCTATCTATCTATCTCGTTGGGTTTGTAATTATCTCCGTATGTTCACATCTATCTATCTATCTATATAGATAGATAGATAGATAGATAGATAACACGTTAAGTTAGATATGAACAGACTGGAATAGCTTGCTATATTGATCGATAAAAATAGGCTAGGATAAGAACTTTGATAGATCGATCGATAGATAGATAGATAGATAGATAGATAGATATGAACAGACTGGAAAAGCTTGCTATATTGATCGATAGAAATAGGATAGGATAAGAACTTTGATAGATCGATCGATCGATCGATAGATAGATGGATAGATAGATATGAACAGACTGGAATAGCTTGCTATATTGATCGATAGAAATAGGCTAGGATAAGAACTTTGATAGATCGATAGATAGATAGATAGATATAAACAGACTTAGATAGATAGATAGATAGATAGATAGATAGATAGATAGATATTAGATTCTTATCTATCTATCTATCTATCTATCTATCTATCTATCTCAGTCTATACATATCTATCCAAGATAGATAGATAGATTGATATGAATATACTGAGATAGTTAGATAGATTGATAGATAGATAGATAGATAGGAGCAGACAGAGATAGATAGATAGCCAGATAGAAACAAACTTAGATTTCAACGCTGAATTATACTTATTGTCAAACCATTAAACCAGATTTTCTTTTGTTTAATCTTCTTAAATACAAACTTATATGACATTCTTTGGCGACGAGTCTTGTCTCGCAAATCTATTTTCGTTTGTTTTCTAAGTGGTGCCTAAAATACGTCTTTAACTTTATCATAAATCTTCACAAATTGAGATTGATAATCTTTTCGTTGAGAATGCTACAACAACAACAATAAATTTTCCTTCCCAAAGAAAAGGCAGAAAGAAAGAGAAGTAAAAAAAAGTCGAAGCAAATCGTACACTGAGAAAAATGACAGGAGAGAGAGAGAGAGAGAGAGAGAGAGAGAGAGAGAGAGAGAGAGATACAGACCGACATAATATGTCGGTCTGTATATCTCTCTCTTTCTCTATAAAAAAATTAATATATACCCGATCATTTTAAATAGGTAAACACTTTATACTTTTTTATTATATCAATGTTTTAAGTTTCAACGTTTAAATAAAATTCAACATTATTGTAAACATTATTTCAAACAGGTCTATTTGGCTGATATATAGGGCCTTAAAGTACATTATCTCATTGATTCAGAGAGAAAGAAGTAATGGAAGCGAAAAGATGACTCCATACTCCTCAAAGCAAGACAATGCGTCATCTTTAAAAGCAGCTGTGACCCTTCCTTCAATTCAAGATTGAACATCCACCCTCTTAACCTGATTTAGCGCCACCGAACTAACTGTTCCTTTATTTAAAAATGAGCTTAGAAATAACAACTTTGCCTTTGACTATGATATTATAGATATTACTTTCTAAAAGGACTAGAAAGTAATTTACATCAGGTCTGACACAACATTATGCAAATAGATACCCACTATGTTGGGAAGTCTTGGTCTGATGGTCATATACACTTGATAGTCACCCAGTGTCTTTACCTCTATGTCTAAGCTATTCTTAGATCTCGATCTCTCTCTCCATCTATCTATCTATCTATCTATATATATATATATTTGTGTGTGTGTGTGTGTGTGTGTGTGTGTGTGTGCGTGCGTACGTGCGTGTATGTATGTATTGAGCTGATGGGTAGAGTGTTTACCAATGGCTCAGGAGACTGCGGTTCGATTCCAGGTCGAGTCATTCTAAAGATTCAAAAAATTGTACTTAATACCTCCTTGCTTAACACTCAACAATATAAGGTATGTATCAAGGGTAAAGTGGAGCAATCCAGGGAAGAAGTAGCAGCCTCCTCAACACCTCAGTGTAGTAGCTATTCAAAAGGGAGCCTTTGGGTCACCCTCGATCACGATCGCAATCTTTCCTTTTACTTATATATGTATGGGAACCCAACTGATTACTTACTTAAAAAACCGTTAATTGTAATGCAAAAATAAGTTTAAAAAACTGTAATTTTTCTATTTGTATATTTGCCTTAATTAACCAGTCGGCGCATTTGCACTTGCTTCTAAATTTCGACATACTTAGGAGGCTCGCAGGGATATTTGGCTTGCCAGGAAAAGTTTAAAGGATCAAAACCCAAAATAATTTTAGAATTTTTTTCTCGAAAAAATATTACCCATTAAATTTCTTAGCGAATTAGATTCATTGATAAATCAACTACTTAAAATCTAATTTCGAACCTGCGTAAATTGTATAAATAAGAGAAGAAAAATATTTAAGTAAGGAGGGATTTTTTTTATGCTTACTCAACAAACAATGAAGATGAAATTGTTTATTCTTGGTCAACAAGCAGTAACGAGCAGCCGGAGGCATAGGCCTCTATGTCAATGCACACAAAACGGAATATATGTGCTATAATCAAACGGGTGACATCCCCACTCTAGACGGAACCCCTCTTTAACTAGTAGACAAATTCACTTACCTAGGAAGCAGCGTCGCATCAACCGAAAAGGACATCAACACGAGGTTATCGAAAGCATGGATAGCTATCAATAGGCTATCGATTATATGGAAATCAGACCTAACCGATAAAATGAAACGCAGTTTCTTCCAGGCAGAGGTCGCATCGATACTGCTATAGGGATGCACTACATGGACTCTAACAAAACGGCTGGAGAAGAAGATAGACGGCAATTATACAAGAATGCTGCGAGCAATCTTGAACAAGTCCTGGCGGCAACACCCCACAAGACACCTACTGTACGGCCACCTGCCTCCTATCACGAAAACTATTCAAGTTAGACGAACCAGACATGCAGGACACTCCTGGAGAAGCAGGGACGAACTCATAAGGGATGTACTCTTATGGACCCCCACACATGGCCGTGCAAAAGCGGGACGACCAGCACGAACATACATTCAGCAAATATGTGAGGATACGGGATGTTGTATATTGTCCTTCATTGGAATCATTTTTGAGATGAGGCTCTTAATCTGAGAATTAATTTTATTTATTTATTTATTGCGGACTTTTCCCCCTCATCTTGGTAGTTTGTTTTTTTTTGTTGTTTCTTCTTTCACTACGTTTCGGCCAAATTCCCTCTGGCCTTCTTCAGGTGATTTACCGCGACCTCGGATAGGAATGCTGAGTCTTGTAACCGTATCCCAGTAAAAATGATTCCAATTAAGGACTATATACAAAAAATCGGTACGGACCCGACTTTGGAAGACCAGATAAGGATTTATGAGACCAAAAAATCCATCATTGATCGCCCTTCGAGGCCAGCGGATAGAGGCGTTGAGTCTCTTCGGTTCCAGGTGACCATTGTCAGAAGATAGCGGTTTCAAATCCTACCCAAGCCGGCCAGAAGTTTACTTGGTCAAAAACGTGGTGCGATAGACAACAACTATGGAAGGCAGTAATTACTGGGGATACGGTTACAAGACTCAGCATTCCTATCCGAGGTCGCGGTAAAATCACCTGAAGAAGGCCAGAGGGAATTTGGCCGAAACGTAGTGAAAGAAGAAACAATACAAAAAAAAAAAAAACTACCAAGATGAGGGGGAAAAGTCCGCAATAAATAAATAAATAAAATTAATTCTCATACGGGATGTTGTCCGGAAGACCTTCCAGAGGCAATGAACGATAGGGAAAAGTGGCAAGAGAGGGTCAGGGATATCTGTGCTACCAGCACGACATGATGCTGATGAGGATTTCAATTTATTTCTTTCAAGTGATAATCTGCGTTATTTTCTTGCGAGAATGCATTTAATTTTATCGCGTTTGATTTAAGAAAATTTGAACGAGCTGAAATTAAATGAATTCTTCTTAAAAAAAGATGAAGATTTAATTTTTCTTAAGCTAAACAAATGTTAGTTTACATCTCCACCGATTTGTATCAGAAGCAGTAAAGAGTATTTTATATAACTTACGTTTAAGACAAATATTTTTTCTCCCACGACATAATAACACTCCATACAAAGACTTCCCTGTAAAAAAAAAAGTGATAACAAGGTAATCCAAGTAGAAGGAGAGATTTATTGAGAAAACAAAGTCGACACTATAACGTTTCGGTTCTACTGAACCATCATCAGGACTATAAGGGGTTATATTAGTGATGTTGAGTTAACGATGGATATGTAAAAAGTGTAAAAAATAATATAAAATCTTTGGAAAATTTGTATAACAAGAAAAAGTTGGCTGTTTATGACAAGAAAAAGTTGGCCGTTTGATCAATGAATCAGTGTTTGTTGCTTTAAACTTCTTTACACACACAAAATTTGTCCCTTTATTTTAAGCTAACAATTATTGCTAAACATAATTGCAAGAATCGTAACTATATATATCAAGATATTTACGATCTGACTAATTTTGTATTTGCTTACAAGAAAAGCTTTTGTACTTTTGTTATTCAGCAAACATTTCACACAATTTAAAGAATTAAAATCGGATTTTTATTCGTTTTATTTCTCTATTATTCTGATATATATATATATATATATATATATATATATATATATATATATATAATTATGAATGGAGGAATTGATATATTATGTTAGAAATCACCATGACAAGAAAATCCGGCTCACTCCTACACGTGACATACGGAGCAATGAACAGTTGTTTTGACCTCATTAGGTCTCATCAGCAGTGCACATCGTGACCTCCACCACTGGAGATCGAACCAACATCCACAGTATGCAGAAGCTGAAACACTGCCACTGGGCCACTGGTTCATGCCACGTATAAGCGATACCGAATTAACAAGTCATGGTAAATTGCGTGACCAATATATCAATTCCTCCATTCATAATTATTATTATATTTCCTGCCCTTAGGCTTATGTTACAAGAAATCGTAACTCCGACTTGGGAAGACGTAGCCCCGGAGGTGGCCGTGTCCGCTGTAAGGAATACGTACCTATAAAAAAAGACACATTAGGTCAAGTGGTCGCGCAATTTTCTTGTCATGGTGATTTCTAACATTATATATATATATATATATATATATATCAGAACAATAGAAAAAATTATATATATATATATGTGTGTGTGTGTGTGTGTGGAATGGAACAGAAGATAGCTTATTCTGTATGGCAAAGTGAGCCCGCAGAATGAAGAGAGAAAAACATGGCCACTCTGACATCTCATTTTAACGATGCATGGTCTCGAGCGACGAGAATTTGCAGGTGTGGGTTATGTAATTTTTTTAAACATAAAAACAGCCACTCACGAGAGCAAAGTGACATTTTGTCCGTGATGACGGTGCATTTTACAACACTTACAAGATGGAAGGAGAGGTTCGTTTAAGCAGCGATATTGTGAAATGGAGGTGCCTGTGGTGTAATGGTTATCGTCGTCGGAAATGGACACGGCGACGCGAGTTCAATTCCTGGACGAAACTGATCGCATTTCACATAGCACTAATACCTTTGGGAAAGGTATGAATCCTATTATACTCCCTCCAGCTATGGGTAAATAGTAGGGCATACTGGGTTCTTTAGCCTTGGTGAGGCAACTAATCTAGGAGAAGAAAACTCTTAATTCAAACCTGTTAAACTTCGTTTAAATATTGACTTTGTGTCATATACTGTCCGAGCAGAGGGGCTGGGTAAATATGGGTAAATATTGTGAAATCATTTTTATAGCCTGACGATTTTATAGCCTGGTTGACGAAAGTAAAGTTGGTCGCAAGGCTGCAAAAGATCCTTGACCTCGCAAGTTTTATACCCCTGTTCTTAGGAGACGCTTTGACCTTATACCTCCAATTAGGCGAAGACTATCAATTCAATGCAGACCAGATAGAGGCAAAGTTGAAGACGGCGTTTATGGAGTGAGCTTTTGCTGAGTATGCAGAGCTAAGGATGATGAGGTGGTCCGGTGAAGCCGTTGATGTATACCCTTTAAATATACGGAATTGCCAGGATTTGAGGGAAAGTGATCAGGATCAGATAGTAAAGCTGAATTTTGTCAATGGTTTCCCCAAAAGTATTGCGGTGGCCCTGCTGTAATTGCTTAATACGAAAACTCTAGAGACCAGCGAATTGATTTTGACTTTCAGGGTAGTGACAGCTGATAGTCGTCGGTAATGGCATCGGCTGTAAAGCTAGGATTCAGTCAAGAACCAAGGCAAGATGATGGGCGTCCTTGGACGGGCAAACAGTTTGGCGGCAAGTGTTTCAATTGTCAGGGTCAGCGGTTGCTTAGAGACTGTAAAGAGCCAAGGTTTTATAAATGTGAAAAACCGGGAGACTTAGTAAGAGATTGCCCGCTGGGAACAGACCAAAGGGAACTGGTGAAGAAGAACCGGTGTGCCGGTGGTTACTCCTTCAGGCCAGTGATGGCGCATGATGGATCGCTGCCAACAATAAAGATATTGGTGGAGGCCAAGGAAGCAAGTCCTCGTCCCTACAGGATTAACTACAACGTTGATGCATTCGGATTTTTCGAATAGTTGCAAGGACATGAGAAGGATAAAAGCAGTTAATGGAAAGGAGGTTGCGTGAAGAAGAGTTATATATAAGAAAAAACAAAACCAATCACATTGAGCTCTTTACCAGGAAAATTTAAAAGTTCGCTGTTGAATGTTTGTTTTTTTTGTTGTTGTTGTCCTGATGGAATTACTCTCAACTCCGGTTTAACTGGACGGAATAACACACACACACACACACACACACACACACACACACACACACATATATATATATATATATATACATTGTGCATTCAATAGACTTTTTTGTACAGGCACTTAAAATTGTCGTAGACTCTTGAGAATTCAGTATGTTATTGCTATACATCTTATGGCTGACCAACTTTTATGATTTCAGGTTTAAATGAACAGCAACAGCAGAAATTGGAATACACCCTACAAAATTCTGATTGTCACAGCTGGTAAATTTCAAAAATGCAATCTAGACTTTAGAAGAACGATATGCAATAAAATTCTGTTTTAAAGTTGGATAAAATGCCACAGAAACGTATGGAATGCTTCAGACTGCTCTTGGAGCATCTTGCATGAGTCCAGCATCAGTTTTTGAGTGGTATAAGAGATTAAAGGAATGTAGGAAGTCTGTAAGGGATGATGAGAGGTGTGGGAGGAGTAAGGTAGTCAATACACCGGAGTTGATTGGCCAAAGGGTTAGGGTTAGGGTTAATATGTTGAGGTTTTAAGGGAGTTAAGGAAGAGATTCCTTGGGAAGAGGCCAGCACTCTTCAAATCGGGTCAGAGGCATTTCTACCAGGACAATTCACCAGTCCACAATTCCATCCTTATCACTGATGGGCATCATGACAGTTCCTCTGCCTTCCTATTGTCCAGACCTTGTTCCCTGTGACTTTTGCTTATTCCCTAAGCTCACAGGCTGTCGTTATGAGACAACTGAGGAGATAAAAGAGGCAGTGACGAAGGTCATTGACACGCTCACACAAGAGGACTTCTATGGGGCCTTGCAGAAGTTGTTGGAACGGTACAACAAGTGCATTTCAGCCGGAAGGGATTACTTTGAAGGTGTACTTTCAATAAAAGTGCCCCTACTAAAAATGTCTGGAAACTTATTTAATGATCCTCGTATATATATATATATATATATATATATATTGGCACCATTTCTTCATTGATACATATTTGATTGAACATAATAAACATTTTTTGTCTGCATATTTTTCGTTAATCCTTTCGAATTACCGTATTGATCTTCGGATATTCGGTGGGAATTGGTTAATAAACTTTCCATAATTAGCTATTTCCCAAGAATTTTCCACCCGACTTTGGCCAATCGAAGGACACGAATTATTTTTAATGGCTCGGTTGGAGATTTTTAACCTTATTATAGTATATAATAAGTTTTTTTTTTATTAGGATCAGTGGGGAGTATGTTTGTTTGAATCAATGTTTTTAATATTTTTCATCTGATTTATAATTGTAGTGCATTTGGTTGCGGTAAAAAAGTTTGAAAAATGTTTGCTGACTGGGTCGAGTAGTACAGTGTTTATTTTGTTGGTTAACATTTTGAATCATACGTTTAATTTATTCATCAACAATATAGTTAGGAAACCCATTATTGTTGAGAGCCTGTTTTATGTTTTCTACCTCTTTATAAAATATTGTTTTGGAGGAGGAGATCCGTTTGGCACGGGACATCAAGTTATTATTAATTGTTTTTTTTATATCTGAAAGGGCGTTCACTCTAAAAGTTGAGGGTACAGGAGTTATTATTAGAGGGTTTTTTTGTAAGTAGAGGTAGTGAAGTTTTGCAAAAAATTCAACGTTATATATCATTTTCAATGTCCTTTAGGAGATTGTATCTCTGAAAACATTAATATACATATTAATCAACCCCTCCGCTCGGGCAGGATAAGACAAAAGGTAATTTTTTAAGCGGAGTTTAACAAGTTTGATTTCAGAGTTTTCCTTCTCCTACACTAGTTGCCTCACCAAAGCTGAAGAACCAAGTCTAACCGACTATTTACCCATAGCTGGAGGGAGTATAATAGGATTCATTTTCCCAAGGGTATTAATGCTATGTGAAAATGCAATCAGTCTTGTCCAGGAATTGAACTCGTGTCGCCGTGTCCATTTCCTACGACGATAACCATTATAACACGGGCACCACAACAGTATATGTCGGTTTAACCTCAACTACCCTTTCGAGAAGACTTACAATACACCTTTCTGATACAAGTTCTATATCAAAGCATTTAAAAAACATTCATGCCAAACAACGGAATTACGGAAAATTCTTACTGAAAACGCAACAATATTAGAACAACAAAATACAAGCAAAAACTACAGATTCTCGAGGCACTACATATTAGGAACATACAACCTAAACTTAATATAATTAATTTTGAAACTAGTAAACGCTGCACAATATAACAGTAGAACTGCTCATTCTTACAAAGCAGTAAATGTACATAAGAAATTTACATTACTTTTGTAATACATTCTCCCCTAATGATGGCCCAAAGTTGGGTAGAACGTACTTGGGAAATAAACAATTATGGAAGATTTATCAACCAATTCCCGACGAATATCATAAGATCAATACGGCAATTCGAAAGGATTAACAAAAAAATATGTAGACAAAAAATGTCTATTATGTTCAGTCAAATATATATATTGAACCAATCCTGGAAGCAAAACCCCATAAACCAACAGCTATCTAGCGATTTGCCTCCCATCTAACAAGCTATCCAAGATCAAGACATGCTGGGCTCTGCTGGATAAGTAAGGACTAACTTATAAATGACTTTCTCCTGTGGATTATTATTACACAGGATTACACCAGTGTTTACAGACCAGCAAAAACGTGCACATATCAGTTCTGTGCGGACACTGGATGTAGTCTAGAGGGTCTGCAGGAAAGCAGAAAGTGTCAAACACAAGTTGTTGATGATGATGATGATGCTGATGAATTATAAATATATATATGCGTGTGTGTGTATGCATATGTGTATACGTATATATGCCTGCATGTATGTAAGTGTGTGTGTGTGTGTGTGTGTCTTGAAAGAGTCGGAAAAACATTAAAAAATAAATAAAAGTTTTCTTTTTTAATTTTTTTTTTTAACTTTTTTTAAGTGGTAATTTGGCGTCTCTAATACCATCGCCTTTGTGAATCTTTTTTCTGAATCATAAATTAGCAATTGACAATTTGTCATTTCGAATTGTTTTTTTTTTTTTTGTTGTTGTTATTTTTAGGACAAACAAAAAAGATCCCCGCCTCTCCAATTCATACGTTTTCATCATTTCTAATATCTGAATAGTTTCTTTTCTTTTTCGTTGATTATTCATGCTAATGTTCTTTTCCACTGATTAAGGCTTCCATTTCCCGCGCTTTATTGCTAACCAACCGGCCATTCTTCGCTTCTTCACTAAAATCTCCCATTCTTTCAATGTTCATTTTAGCTGGAGTTCACTGATTTCTGTCTGGTTGATTTTCCAGTAATTATTTGCATACAAACAGAAATTTGGCGTTTGAAGACGACACGGCGTTTTTTTTTTGTTTTTTTTTTTAATTTTGTTTTGCTTTTTCTTTTCTTTTTGTATATTCTTGCTATTATATGATTGTTTTTAGCTGTGTAACTAGCGATAATTCCTTTTAACTTTATGTTTTTTTTCCATTAGTTTTCTCTCCAATTTTCCACTTATTCATCACATTTATAAGTTTAAAGACGAATTCTGTCGTGAATATTTTCTGAATGATTCTTATAATTCCATAAATCATTCGAACTAGACGGATTGATTGATTTTAAAAGCGTTTCAAACCGTTTGGGGTTATCTTATGCCTTGAGGTTAGGAAATCACGTACAATGTGCATTTATCTTTAAGTTTACATCTTAGTATTTGTGTTATATAATTAAGGAATGATTTTTTCATATTAATCATTTTTTCGTTAATTATATCTTATCATTCAGTTTGGTTGGGCTTTGAACTATTCGGGTTTCTTAGTCTAGATGGATAGTCAGTTGGTGCAGTCTTACGTTCACGCGCAAAGGATATGACAATCACCATTTGTCATAATAAACCCCCAGACAGGAAATTGGGCTGGGTGTTGATGACGTCAATGCCGGAAGAGATGGTCCTGAGAATTTGAGGATTTTAAAAAAGAGTCAGTTGGATCTTGACCGTTGAAAGATGTAGTCGGATTTTGACCGTTGAAAGATGTAGTTGGGGTTTCTGCCGTTAAAGACGGATGTTGGGTCTTCTGCCGTTGAAGACGAGAGTTGGGTCTTCCACCGTTGAAGACGAGAGTTGGGTTTTCTACCGTTGAGGCATGCAGTTGAGTTTTTTCGGATCTCGTCCGGCAGAGGTGAATTGAGATCTTAAACATCACAAGATGCGCCGCACGTTTGGGTGGGGTCAGCATAGTATGGTTGGCATATACTTTTAAGAATTGTGTCTCTCTCCTCGTGTCGCCAAGGACCGAAGTCAGTTATTAATAAACCCGTTCGTATCTGAAATGACAAAATCGGCCGGTCTGATTGTTATTGAGATCATCGTGATGATATAATATTTGGAGTTTTTCTTTCATTTTGTCGATTTATCAAAATTCGCTGGGATTGTTTATTAATGCTGATTTTTCTACTGATTATATTTGTATTCATAATTTATAGTTGAGTGATTGGTTTTGACGGCATTTTAACTCTTTCAGTTTATTTTGTGCCTAGACGGTAAGTAATCCCTTTCATTGTACGTTCATACTTACTTTGTTATAGTTGTTTTTCGGTGTCTTTTTTTTCATACAGTTATATGATATCATCAAATATTCCTATACCAATAATTTGCACATGGTTGTATGATTTTGAGTGTTCATGTTTAGTATTTATTATCATATAGTTTATAAAGTATTTCTGCCAAGAATTCCACCTGAAGATAAAACAAAATAATAACTGAAGTATTTTTGATAATCTAACATAGTGACATATACTACTAAAAGGCAAGACTGGAATTATCTGTTTCTTAACTCTCAGACTATTTACAATGGTTAGGCCAGCAAAACTTGTCAAGCGGGTTACGGACCGGATTGTGCGTTCGGCTGCTGTTCTCGGGCTCATCGGTCAAGGCTGCCTGATAGGCGTGCAGGGAAATCCTAGCGTTTGTGTCTAGACTGATAACTCTCTTGGTTTAAGTAGGTCATACCCCCATGCTTTCACCTGATTCGACAGGTTTATGTTTATTGCTTTGCGTCTGAGGCTCCTCTTTCTAGGAGAATGACGACGGTGCCAAGATATTTTTGACCTGGCCGCCTATTTGAGCTTAGACTCTTACCTTCCCCCAACATTAAAAAGGCCTTGTGCTATATTTCAATATATTGGGGTATTGAATAAATACTAGTTAGACAAGTGAAACTTGTGAAATGTCACCTGTCAAATACCGATTGTTCATTCACTGTATCTTATGTCATAAAACATATTTCCTTATCAAACTACTTAATGTGTTTTTCTTCTTTTCTCTGTTAATTTGAGTAGATGAATGATTCAGAATCCACTTTTTTTAAAGGGGAGATTATAGTCTGCATGAGTCAGGAGCAAATTTCAGTAACAGATGAAATAAAGATCTCCAGGAATCTGGAAGAATGTTCTGTAATGGATGCAATACCAATCTCCAGTTGTCAAGGAGAAAGTTCAGTAACTGTCATGTGCTACTTAGAGGGAAGCTAATGGAATCGAATATTTCTGTTGAATAGCCAACTCTCAAACAAGAGAAGTCGAGTGAGAAGTGTGAATGCCACCTATCAAATACTGATGGTTCATTGATTGTATCTTATGACATAAAACCTATTTCCTTATCAAACTACTTGATGTGTCTTTCTTCTTTTCTCCGTTACTTCAAACATACAAGTTACAACACTTCTAAATTTTATTAATATATTTCTTATTATCTTTTAAAAGTTTAAGCTCTTTTATAAATTCCATGAAGTAATCTATAAGATGTGATTGAATTATTTTAAAAAAAAGTAAAAAACAGTTGAAAATTAATTAATGAAATTTTAGTTAATGTAGGTTTAAATGTTGTGTTATGTTTTTCTTGATGAATTGAGTTATATGATATCAAGTATTCCAATCTAACACAAATAATTTGCACACAGTAACAGATGAAATAAACATTTCCAGGAATCTGGAAGAATGTTCTGTAATAGATGCAATACCAATCTCCAGAGAAAGTTCAGTAACTGTCATGTGCTACTTGGAGGGAGGCTAATGGAATCGAATATTTCTGTTGAATAGCCAACTCTCAAACAAGAGAAGGCGAGTGAGAAGTGTGAATGCCACCTATCAAATACTGAATGTTCATTCATTGCATCTTGTGTCGTAAAACCTATTTCCTTATCAAACTACTTGATGTGTCTTTCTTCTTTTCTCCGTTACTTCAAACATAGGTTACAACACTTCTAAATTTTATTACTATATTTCTTACTATTTTTTAAAAGTTTAAGCTCTTTTATGAATTCCATGAAGTAATCTATAAGATGCCTGTGGTATAATGGTTATCGTCGTAGGAAATGGACACGGCGACACGAGTTCAAATCCTGGACAAGAAGGTTTGCATTTCACATAGCACTATTACCCTTGGGAAAGGTATGAATCCGATTATTCTCCCTCCAGCTATGGATAAATAGTAGGGCAGACTAGGTTCTTCAGCATTGGTGAGGCAACTAGCCTAGGAAAAGGAAAACTCTGAATTCATAAACCTGTTAAACTCCACTTAAAAATTGACCTTGTGTCATATCCTGCCCGAGTGGAGGGGTTGGTAAATATATATAAGATGCGATTAAATTATTTATGAAAAAAAGGAAAAAACGGTTCAAAGTTAATTTATGAAATTTTAGTTAATGTATGTTTAAATGTTGTGTTATGTTTTTCTTGATGAATTGAGTAATTGACTTTTTTAATGGTATGTCAAACCGTCTTGGTTCATTTTATGCCTAGATGTTTGGGAATCGCCTTCATTGTACATTTGTATTTACATTTTTGTACTTCAAAAGCGGTTTTTGTACACAGTTATATGATATCAAGTATTCCTATCTAACACAAATAATTTGCACACAGTTATATGGTTTCAAGTATTCCTATCTAATATAAATAATTTGTGCACAGTTATATAATATCAAGTATTCTTATCAAATGCAAATAATTTGCACACAGTTATATGGTTTCAAGTATTCCTATCTAACACAAATAATTTGCACACAGTTATAGATCTAGTATTCTTATCTAATACAAATAATTTGCACACAGTTATATGGTTTCAAGTATTCCTATCTAATACAAATAATTTGTGCACAGTTCTATGGTTTCGAGTATTCCTATTTAGTAACTATAGTTATTTAGTTTCAAGTAATTAAGGACATCGAAACGAGGTTAACGAAAGCATGGACAGCTATCAATAGGCTATCGACTATATGGAAATCAGACCTAACCGATAAAATGAAACGCAGTTTCTTCCAGGCAGCGGTCACATCGATACTGCTATATGGATGCACTACATGGACGCTAACAAAACGGCTGGAGAAGAAACTAGATGGCAATTACACAAGAATGCTGCGTGCAATCTTAAACAAGTCCTGGCGGCAACACCCCACAAGACACCAACTGTACGGCCACCTGCCCCCTATCACGAAAACTATTCAAGTTAGGCGAACCAGACATGCAGAACATTGCTGGAGAAGCAGAGATGAACTCATAAGAGATGTACTCTTATGGATCCCCACACACGGCCGCGCAAAAGCAGGACGACCAGCACGAACGTACATTCAGCAGCTATGTGAGGATACAGGTTGTTGTCCTGAAGACCTGCCTAGGGCGATGAACGATAGGGAGGAGTGGCGAGAGAGGGTCAGGGATATCCGTGCTGCCAGTACGATATGATGATGATGATGATATGGTTTTATGTTATTTTATTCTTATTCACGTTGGATTTATTTATTTATTTTAATGGCAACTCAACACGTCTAAGATTATTTAATGCCGAAATCTTAATGAACTACGTTCAATGTATAGTGATGGTTATATTTTACATTTAAGAGTTGTTTTTTTTTAAATTTTTTTGTTTTGTTTTGGTACATCAATATTCCTATCAAATACAAATAATTATAGTTTTAAGTAATTATTAATATTTAACCACAGATATTTGTTGTATGGTTGTAGCTTATTTTACGTGAGGTTTGGTTTGGTTTCTTTGTTTAATGGCATATCAACTCTTTTTAGGTTATTTAATGCCAAAGCCATTCTCCTAGAAGAACAGTAATGGTACTATTTAACCCATAGCTGGGAGGATAAGGGGTTTCATACCTTTCCCAAGGGTATTTGCCCAAAAGTGAACGTAATAGCGCGACTGGAGTACGAACTCGCGTACTACGATTCCGCAGTCCATCGCTTTAACCATTACACCACGAGGACACCCCTTATTTTACGTTAATGCAGAATGTTCAATATTTCGGCAATTATTTGCGTGATTCTGATTGACTGATTAGCACTTAGCATTATAAGGTAAGGATCAAGAGTAAAATGGAGCGATCCAGGGAATTGAGTAGCACCCTCCCCAACACCTCGGTGTAGTAGCTATTGAAAAGGGACTCTTGGGTCACCCTCGACGAAGGTCGCCAACTTTACTTATTTCATTCATCTTATTCATTTATTCACTTATTTATTTTGCTTTTTCTACGATAGTTTGTAAAGAAGTATGATTAGAAATAAAATAATCATATTTACCAACCCCTCCACTCGGGCAGGATATGACACAAGGTCAATTTTTAAGCGGAGTTTAACAGATTTGAATTCAGAGTTTTCCTTCTCCTAGACTAGTTGCCTCACCAAGGCTGAAGAACCTAGTCTGCCCTACTATTTACCCATAGCTGTAGGGAGAATATTTTGGATTCATACCTTTCCAAGGGTATTAGTGCTATGTGAAATGCAATCAGCAAGGTCCAGGATTTGAACTCGTGTCGCCGTGTCCATATCCTGCGACGATAACCATTGCACCACGGTTAGAAATAAAATAATAGACATCGATGAAATGTGGAATCACATTTCTGATTCTTTGGAGTCTGCCTTATCGATTTGACTACGAAAACAACAGACACAACTGATCGAAATCGAGCCCTATAGCAATATTCCTTTGTTCCTTTTGTGTCAATAAAGCGAGTAGTAGTAGTATAGTTATAATAGTATCAACTTTCCCTGCTAACTTATATCAATTTCTAATAATCAGTTTGTTATTATTCGTTAATTTAGACTAATATCCTCATTGTTGTTGTGTGAGTGTCAATATTTTTATCGAAATGTTTATTCCCCGAATAGCCTTATCGAACTTATGTTCGAAAAATCCTTTCAGTAACATTTTAAATTAACTTAACAATAGAAAAAATACGACCCGATCTGTGTGCATATATATATATATATATATATATATATATATATATATATATTATATATATATATATATGGTTTTAAAAAATCAATATCAGTTGGTAATCTAATAACTTGACTAAATTCAGAAACTCTCTAATTTTAACAGTATAAAAACAACTAAAATTTCATGTTGGGTATTTATGTTTTTGCTTTTCTTTTAAGGTTTGCGATTGGTGATTGTTTGGTTGGTTTGTTTTACGGCGTATCAACCCTTTTAATGTCATTTAACGCCGAATTAAATTTCAAACAATTCAGTTTAGAATAAGTATAGATTTTGCTTACAAACGGTTAAATGTCATAACAGTTCAGTTAATGATTTAACATTTCTATCTCAAATAATCCAATGTCAAAAACAATTTTTTCAAACAGTTCAGTTTAGCATAAGTACACAATTTCATTGTCAAAAACAATTCTTTAAAAACTAGTCAGTTTAGGCATAAGAACACTGTTTAGTTCTATTTGACCCATAGGTAGGACCCTATAAGGTACTACCACTCCGGGCCAGAGTGAATCTGGGAGCGATGGCAATGAAGTGGTACTCCGCATTCACCAAGGCTCAAGCATTATTGGAACCTCACCATCAGATTGTTTAGTGTCATATCCAGGACACTCGTCGGGGGATGTCTTACCCCTCCGCAGAGAAGTAGTTGGTGTATTCTACGGCCCCACCGACTGACCAATCAAGTGTACGGGGTTTGGTTAAATGTTCTTAGTCTGACCAAGATACTTTGGTGGAATGCAATGAAATGATTGGTTTGGTTTGGTTTGGTTTATGGCAAATCAACCTTTGTAGGTTATTTAACGCCAAATCCATTTTTATGTAAATAATCTGTTCTATTGAAAACAGGTTCAGTTTAGCATAAGTACACAGTTTGTCAAAACCTTTTCTATTCAAACTATTCAGTTTATCAAGCAGTTATATATAACAATTCAGTTTAGTGTAAGTTAAATTTCAATGTCAAAAGCAGTCCAATTTCAATTAATTCAGTTTAGCATAAGCACGCAGTTTAAATGTAAGTACAGATTAATTGTGAAAAACATTTCTATTTCGAGCCATTCCGTTTAGTCAAGCAGTCCAATCAGCTAATTCAGTTCAGTATAAATACAGATTTTGCTCACACACAGTTGAATGTCAAAACAGTTCTGTGTTAAACAATTCAGTTTAGTGTAAATACAGTTTCAATGTCAAAAAACAATTCTATTTCAAATAATTCAGTTTAGCATAAGCACGTAGTTTAAGTGTAAGTATGGTTTAATTGTCAAAAACATTTCTATTTCAAGCTATTCAGTTTAATCAAACAATTTAGGTTTAGTATAAGTATGCCGTTAGTTCTATTTCACCATAGATAGGGCCCTATCAGGTGTTACCACGCCGGGCCAGAGTGGACCTGGGAGCAATGGCAATGAATGGATGCTCCGTATTCCCCAAGGCCCCGGCTTACTGGGACCTCACCATCAGACTGTTTAGTGTCATATCCAGGACACTCGTTGGGGTGGGGTCTTACCCCTCTGCAGAGGAGCAGTCAGTGTATTCTACAGCCCTAGCCGACTGGGCAATACACAGAGTTAAATGTCAAACAGTTTTATATCAGATAATCAGTTCAGCATAGGTACACTGTTTAAACGTCAAAACGGTTCAATATCGAGCAATTCAGTTTAGCATTCGTACGCAGTCCAAATGTCAAAACAGTTCTATTTTAAACAATTCAGTTTAGCATAAATACGCAGTTTAAATGTATAAAAAACAGTAAACACCAACCACTGTTAGTTCTATTCTAACTCATAGATAGGCACCCTTATCAGGTGTTACACCACCTGGGAGCGATGGCACTGAAGGAGTTTGGTTTTATGGCATATCAACCTTTATAGGTTATTTAACGCCAAATCCATTTTTATGTAAATGATCAGTTCTATTTAAACAATTCGGGTTTACCATGAGTTCACAGTTTAATTGTCAAAAACATTTTTTTCGAGCTATTCAGTTTAGTCAAGCAATTCTACTTCAGCTAATTCAGTTTTTTAAAAGTACAGATTTTGTTTACACACTGTTATATGTCAGAACAGTTCTATGTTAAAAAAATTTAGTTTAATGTAAATACAGTTTCAATGTCAAAAAACAGTTGCAGTTATATGTAACAATTCAGTTAAGTGTCAAATACAGTTTTAATGTCGAAAAAAAGCAATTCTATTTCAATCAATTCAGTTAAGCACAATTCAGTTAAGCACAAGCACACAGTTCAAATGTAAGTACGGCTTAATTGTCAAAAACATTTCTATTTCAAGCTATTCAGTTTACTCAAACAATTCAGTTTTGCAGGTGCTTCCACTCCGGGCCAGAGTGGACCTGGAAGCAATGGCAATGAAGGGGTACTCCGCATTCCCCAAAGCTCCAACACTGCTGGAACTTCACCATCAGATTGTTTAGTGTTCTTACCCCTCTGCAGAGAAGCAGTCGGTGTATTCTACAGCCCCAGCCGACTAGGCAATATCAATTTTTTTAAAAACTCCCTGCGTATCAATAACATATTTATTTATATTCATAATTAGGAAGTAAACAGTATGGGTTTGAGAGAATATGTAGATTTAAGTTAGAATTAACGGAGTTTGGTGATAGTCTGTTTTTCATTTCTGTGGGGGGGGGGCAGACCATATAACAATATTCCTAAATTCTGCAAGTGTAAATAAAAAATCATTTTTATTTCGATTATACTTGCTTCGGTTTCTTTGTTTAATGGCATATCAACCTTTGTAGGTTATTTAATGCCAAAGCCATTCTCCTAGAAGAACAGTAGTGGTACTATTTAACCCATAGCAGGGAGGATAAGGGGGTTCATACTTTTACCAAGGGTATTTGCCAAAGCCATTCTCCTAGAAGAACAGTAGTGGTACTATTTAACCCATAGCAGGGATGATAAGGAAGTTCATACTTTTACCAAGGGTATTTGCCAAAGCCATTCTCCTAGAAGAACAGTAGTGGTACTATTTAACCCATAGCAGGGATGATAAGGGAGTTCATACTTTTACCAAGGGTATTTGCCAAAGCCATTCTCCTAGAAGAACAGTAGTGGTACTATTTAACCCATAGCAGGGAGGATAAGGGGGTTCATACTTTTACCAAGGGTATTTGCCAAAGCCATTCTCCTAGAAGAACAGTAGTGGTACTATTTAACCCATAGCAGGGAGGATAAGGGGGTTCATACTTTTACCAAGGGTATTTGCCAAAGCCATTCTCCTAGAAGAACAGTAGTGGTACTATTTAACCCATAGCAGGGAGGATAAGGGGGTTCATACTTTTACCAAGGGTATTTGCCAAAGCCATTCTCCTAGAAGAACAGTAGTGGTACTATTTAACCCATAGCAGGGAGGATAAGGGGGTTCATACTTTTACCAAGGGTATTTGCCAAAGCCATTCTCCTAGAAGAACAGTAGTGGTACTATTTAACCCATAGCTGGGAGGATAAGGGGGTTCATACTTTTACCAAGGGTATTTGCCAAAGCCATTCTCCTAGAAGAACAGTAGTGGTACTATTTAACCCATAGCAGGGATGATAAGGAAGTTCATACTTTTACCAAGGGTATTTGCCAAAGCCATTCTCCTAGAAGAACAGTAGTGGTACTATTTAACCCATAGCAGGGAGGATAAGGGGGTTCATACTTTTACCAAGGGTATTTGCCAAAGCCATTCTCCTAGAAGAACAGTAGTGGTACTATTTAACCCATAGCTGGGAGGATAAGGGGGTTCATACTTTTACCAAGGGTATTTGCCAAAGCCATTCTCCTAGAAGAACAGTAGTGGTACTATTTAACCCATAGCTGGAGGATAAGGGGGTTCATACTTTTACCAAGGGTATTTGCCAAAGCCATTCTCCTAGAAGAACAGTAGTGGTACTATTTAACCCATAGCAGGGAGGATAAGGGGGTTCATACTTTTACCAAGGGTATTTGCCAAAGCCATTTTCCTAGAAAAACAGTAGTGGTACTATTTAACCCATAGCAGGGAGGATAAGGGGGTTCATACTTTTACCAAGGGTATTTGCCAAAGCCATTCTCCTAGAAGAACAGTAGTGGTACTATTTAACCCATAGCAGGGAGGATAAGGGGGGTTCATACTTTTACCAAGAGTATTTGCCAAAGCCATTCTCCTAGAAGAACAGTAGTGGTACTATTTAACCCATAGCAGGGAGGATAAGGGGGTTCATACTTTTACCAAGGGTATTTGCCAAAGCCATTCTCCTAGAAGAACAGTAGTGGTACTATTTAACCCATAGCTGGGAGGATAAGGGGGTTCATACTTTTACCAAGGGTATTTGCCAAAGCCATTCTCCTAGAAAAACAGTAGTGGTACTATTTAACCCATAGCTGGGAGGATAAGGGGGTTCATACTTTTACCAAGGGTATTTGCCCGAAAGTAAATGTAATGGCACGACTGGAATTCGAACTCGTTTACTAAGATTCCACAGTCCATCACTTTAACCACAACATCACGTTTTCTGAGGAACAGCTTGATGTACTGGTGAACAATCATTGACATTAGAGGACAAAAAGATTAAATTTGTAGCTGGGAAAAAATTAGAGGACATGGAGGACTGGAAGCTATCTGAATATAAAAAGAAAAGTGTTACATGTATCAAGATAATACGCGTCGGGTATAAAAGATGCTGTTATCATGACTACTGATCAAAGCTCTATGAACAGAGTACGGGATGTAAGACATGGACAGCTGTGCTATCGAAACAACACGAAGCCGTGGGCTGCAAAAAGGGACACAGAAAGTGTTCTGAGTGCATTCACAAGCCAGGAATTTATCCAACAATATCACAAGGTGATAGAGAAGCTGAACAACAGAATACGGGCTTTAGCGAGTGAGTGAGACATAGAGAGAGAGCGAGAGAGAGAGAGAGACAGACAGACAGAGAGACGAGGGGTATTGGAATTGCCACCATAAAACCAGTCCTGAATGAGGACTTTGGCAACCACACGTGAAAAAGACGCAAGGGACAAATTCTGACAGCCTAGTTAGAAGAAGAAGAAGAAGAAGAAGAAGAAGAAGAAGAAGAAGAAGAAGAAGAAGAAGAAGAATTAATAAACAAATCAAATTTTATATTTTCTGTAATTTTTTTCATCAACTATTGTTGGATTTACGCATCTTTGCTAGTTGGTTGGTTGGTTTGGTGGGTTTTATGGCATATCAACCTTTGTAGGTTATTTAACGCCAAATACATTTTTATGTAAATAATCTGTTGTATTTAAAACAATTCAGTTTAGCATAAAGTACACAGTTCAATGGTCAAAAACATTTCCATTTCTAACAATTCAAGCAGTTGTATGAAACAATTCGGTTACGTGTAAATACAGTTTTAATGTCGAAAAACAGTTCTATTTCAAATAATTCAGTTAAGCATAAGCACGCAGTTTAAATGTAAGTACGGTTTAATTGTAAAAATCATTTCTATTTCAAACTATTCAGTTTACTCAAAGAATTCATTTTAACAAAAGTATGCTGTTACTTCTATTTAACCCATAGATAGGACTATTATCAGTTGCTACCACTCCGGGTCAGAGTGGACCTGGGAGCAATGGCAATAAAGGGGTACTCCGCATTCCCCAAAGCTCCAGCACTGCTGGAACCTCACCATCAGATTGTTTAGTGTCATATCGAGGACACTCGTTAGCGGGGGTCTTACCCCTCTGCAGAGGTGCAGTCAGTGTATTCTACAGCCCCAGCTGACTGGGCAAGCATCTTTGCTAGGAAATGTGATATTATGAATATGCGTAAATGTGTCTGTATATATATATATATATATATATATATATATATATATATATATGTGTGTGTGTGTGTGTGTGTGTGTGTGTGTGTGTGTGTGTGTGTGAATATATATGCACTAGCAGAAGTACCCTTAAGAGAAACGGAAAGGGAAAGATAGGAGTAAGTTGAGAATTAGAAATATATCATTATTTGTCGTTGAAAAGTTTCGTTTATTTATTCAAATGAAAAGTGTTATTTCATTTCGTGAATTGTTATTTTTTCGATTTTAAGTTTACATTTTAAATGATTTATAAAATGTAGAGCCCTATAGTAATAAAAAGCTTTTAAAATGTTCCGTTTTTTGGTTTTTCTCAAAATCTACGGATATAGTGATTTATGATTTTTCTGTATTTATATTGTCACTTACCACTTTTGTGTAATATTATTCAGTCACTTTAATACTCTCGAAAGGAAATGATCAGTTTGGGTATTTTTTTGTTTGTTTTGTAGGTCATATAGGCTGAAGCTTCGTGGTATCTTATAAATATATTTAACTGTCTCTTTCTTGATCATATTTAGGGCTTCCACTGTTATTGGCACATTTTCTTTTATCTCTATTTTCAGCTTTTTGTATTAAATCATTTTATTATATTCTCTATCTCCATCTTCCCCCCCCCCTCTCTCTCTCTCTCTCTCTCTCTCTCTATATATATATATATATATATATATATATATATATATATATATATGTTGACACTGACATATCAATTAGCGTTTGTTCTCTGATTGTCCTTAATCACTGTATCTGGTCAATTACTTTTTCTTTTTCTATCAGTTTGGAATGGAAAGTTCAAGAGAATATTAGCTTCTTTGGCTTCTGTTCTTCGTTCTGGTTGGTGCTTATACCATTTTTTAAAAATACAAAATTCCATAGAAATGATGCTGTTCTGATCGAATTTTACACTCATAGCCGTATCGATTTCCTATCCCGAACAGAATTAATCCGACACATGAAATAAATACAAAAAAGCCTCACAATTACAGCTTCATTTGTCTTTAAAAAAAAAAAGAAAAAAGAAAAGAAAAACTTTCAGCGGCCAACGCACAGTGTTCACCAGTTCAACCATTATCATAACTGATCATTTAAAAAAATAATAATAAAGCATTAAGTACATGGAGCTACCATTATCACTTGCTCAACTTCATTTAAACTTCTTAGGTAAAAGATAACATGTTGGAAGTAATTCTGTTGCTCACTGAATATGTATATGTAGGTGTGTGTGCGCCGACGTGTGAAATTTTGTGGTCTTTACTAGAGATTGACAGCTTATATGCCATTAGTGAAGAGAGTCCATAAACACGGACACACATTCTCGAGTATGTTGACTTCCGTCTCTTAAAAAAACCGGTTATACTTTACCGGCTGAAAGTAAATATCGCGCAGACAATTATCAAAACGGAAAAGTCTGTTTCTGTCTATTGGCAGAATGATATAAAATACAGACGATAACACCAGAACACACAGGTGGTTAATCTTCATAATGCTCAGATTAGCGTAATATTCATGTTAGACTGAGATCTCAGTAAATGATGAATTCTGATATGTAAGAATAAAAGTTGTTTTTTTTTCTCCTGCATTTTGATTGATTAGTGTAAAGATAAGAAAGATATTTATAGAAAAACACCTGATATCAATTATTAAAAAAGATTGTCACAAAACATAATTTTTGCTTTTATAAAAAATGTAGGTGCCCGTTGTGTAATGGTTATCGTCGTAGGAAATGGACACGGCGACACGAGTTCAAATCCTGGATGAGACTGATTGTATTTCACATAGCACTAATACCCTTGGGAATGAATAGGTATGAATCCAATTATTCTCTCTCCAGCTATGGTGAGGCAACTAGGTTCTTCAGCCTTGGTGAGGCAACTAGTCTAGGAGAAGGAAAAACTCTGAATTCAAACCTGTTAAACTCCGCTTAAAAAATTGACCTTGTGTCATATCCTGCCCGAGCAGTGGGGTTGGTAAATATGGTCATAAAACATAATTTTTGCTTTTATAAAAAATGTACCCTGTCACTTAGTCACATCTGACTAGCAGTACTTATCCATATAATATACACAGGCTAGTCTCTGTAGTGTTGTGGCTAATGTGCTGGACTGCGACAAGGTAGTTATTGAGTTCGAACTCTATTACGTTCACTTTCTAAATAATACCTTTGGAAAAATATACGAGGCCCTTAATCTCTTTCGCTAGTTGTCAAAATTTCTGAGACGAAGCTTGTTGATTTTTATCATTAAAGGTTTTCAGACTATTGTCTTCATCTTTATTGTTATTTCCACAACGTTTCGGCCGATATGTCCTCCGGCCTTCTTGAGGTGTTTGTCGAACTCAGGAACCTTCACGGAACTTCGAACTACGTCCTTTATTGAATCCACGGGGGTCGCCTGTTCTGATTCCGTTAGCCATAACTTGGTGCAAGTGTTAAGTATTCCTGTATTGTTACTCGCCTGCAGTCAGGATTGAACCGGCAACTTCCAGATGATTATCTCCTTAGAAGCTTAGGGAACCAACGAGTATAACTGTTACGCCATGCGTCTTGCTGGGCAATTCATAGTGTTGTTAAATACTATTATTGCGGTTCTACAAGGATGAATTAGGCATTAAATAACCCATGAAGGTCGATACGCCTTTAAAGAAAGAAAACAAGCTATATAAAATGCAAGTTGAAAGATGGTCATTATTGAAAATTAAAGAAAGTAGATATCTTTTATTAATGCTTGTCTTTATAATTCGTATTTAAAAGACATTTTATTTGTTTTAATTGTTTATATACTGCGGATAACGATTTTGTTTAGATCAAGCATAGCATACGGAAGATGGCTTTGGATTGGTTCGGAGATAAATACCATTCCAAACCCTTAAAAAATTAATAAATATTTCGATCGATTGATTGATTGATATTAACGGTCAAGTCATTTTGCTTTGAGGTTAGGGAATCGCGTTCATTGTATATTTATAGTTACATTTTTATATACTTATTTCCAGAGAGTTTTTTTTTTTTGTGCACACGGTCATATTGAATTCAAATGATCTTTAAACACATTTATTTGATCCTAAGATGGGACCCTAACAGATTAATTTGACCCATAAATGAGATTCGAACAGATCTATAGACTCCAAGATCGGACCCTAACAGATCTATTTAACTCACATATGGGACCCTAACAGATCTTTTTACCCCTAGGTTGGATCCTAATAAATCTATTTGACCCCTAGATGAGATCCTAAAATTTCTATTTGACCACACGATAACAGATCTATTTGACCCCTAGATTGGGCCATAACAGATCTATTTGACCCCTAGATTGGGCCATAACAGATCTATTTGACCCCTAGATTGGGCCATAACGGATCTATTTGACCCCTAGAAGGAACCAAACAGATCTATTTAACTCATTGATGGGATTATAATAGATCTATTTAACATGTAGATGGGACCCTAATAGATCTATTTGACCCATAGACTGGCCACTAACAGATCTACATGACCTCTTAGTGGGACCCTAACAGATCTATTTGACCCATAGACTGGCCACTAACAGATCTACATGACCTCTTAGTGGGACCCTAACAGATCTATTTGACCCATAGACTGGCCACTAACAGATCTACATGACCTCTTAGTGGGACCCTAACAGATCTATGGGACCCATAGATGGGATCCTAAAAGTTCTATTTGACCACAAGATCGGATCCTAACAGATCTATTTAACCTCTAGATGGGGCCCTAACAGATCTATGTGACCCATTGATGGGATCCTAACGGATGTATTTAACCTGTAGATGGGACTCTAACAGATCTAAATGACCCCTTCATGGGACCCTAACAGATCTATGTGACATAAAGATGGGACACTAAAAGTTCTATTTGACCACAAGATGGGACCTTATCTGACCTATTTGACCCCTAGACGGCATCCTAACAGATCTTTTTGACCCCTTAATGGGACCCTAAATGTTCCACTTGACAGCAAGATGGGATTCTAAAAAATCTATTTAACCCATAAACGGAGCCCTAACAGATCTATATGACCCATTGATAGGATTCTAACGGATCTATTTAACCTGTAGATGGGACACTAACAGACCTAGATGACCCCTTGGTGGGACCCTAACAGATGTACGTGACCCATAGATGGGACCCTAAAAGTTCTACTTGACCACATAACACGTCTTTTTGACCCCTAGGTGGCATCCTTATAGACCTACTTGACCCCTAGATGGCACCGCCAAAGGTCTATTTAACCCATAGATGGGACCCTAACAGATCTATTTGATCACTAGATTGGACCTTAACAGGTACTACCACTCCGGGTCACAGCTAACTCTTAGTTCTCCAGAACTGATGCCTTACCATCAGATTCAGTTTAGTTAGGGCATCTATTTTTTGGGGGGTGAGGATGATCTTACCCCCTACAGGGGATGCAATTAGCGTATCATAAGCTCCAATGACAGAGCAGGACAAGTTGTTTTCATTATTAACAAAGCTGAGATTAGGATTCATACAAGACCCGAAATCTGAGTCACCCAGTGAGCATGGAATTTACTTGTGACGATTTTCTAAGGAAACACCTTAAAAATAAATCAAGCTTAGATCTAGCTGAAGAACGCAAGTAAGGGCGCACTAGGGGAGGATCAACGAGGTGTCTAACTAGGGAGATAAGTCCTAGTGCTAATCAACTGTTCAAATAATATTAGAGATGCTGTATCAGGTTCAATAATGAAAGCTTGTAAGCAGCCACAGGCAAAATTCAGGCGCAGTTTATCTATTTTTTAATTTTTTGTTTTTTATTTTTATTTTTTTATTTTTTTCGTTCTGGCAACGATTACACCGACTTCGCCTCATCTGCGCTACTTGCAACGCCGTTAATCTAATTGCGAGGTAATAAACTAAATAAAAAAAAAGAAAATAGAAAAGAAACATTGCAGACTTTATAATCAGTGGAAATCTTAACTGTTTCTTCTCGTCAGACAAATGAGCCGTAATTCAACGAAAGATTCTGAAGAACGATTAAATTCTCTCTCTCTCTCTCTCTCTCTCTCTCAATCGCGTATGAAAATATGTGTTCGAAAGATTTTTTAAAAGAACCGGTTGATAAGAATCTGATTATTTATTTATTTATTACTATTCCCATATATTATCAAAATGGTCATGAAATGCAAAAAGGTCATTATTTGTTTAACACCGGATAAAAATCCCCAGAAACAGCTAGACAATGAAACTGTAGAGATACTGCAGAAAAGAAATTCTGAAATAATTTATTTACTAATCTATTAACTTTGTCCGAGAGGGTCGGAGGTAGGAGGGTTCATCACCCCACGAAATTTCCACAGCTCCGGACGCCATAATAATATCGTTCACTTTTATTTACCCACAGAATTAACCACTCATATAGAGTTTTGAATTGGTCGGAACCGTAATTTTGAAATTATCGCGACCATAGGGTTATGAAGATGACTTTGGTTTGATTTCTTTGTTTAATGGCATATCAACCTTTGTAGGTTATTTAATGCCAAAGCTATTCTCCTAGAAGAACAGAAGTGGTACTATTTAACCCATAGCTGGAAGGATAATGGGAGTTCATACCTTTCCCAAGGGTATTTGCCCGAAAGTGAACATAATAGCGCGACTGGAGTACGAACTCGTTTACTACGATCCCGCAGTCCATCGCTTTAACGATTACGCCACGAGGACCCCCCCCCGAAGATGACTTAAATGAATATTGAAATAAATAATTTTTGGACGTATAGTAGATGGAGGTCTAACCGTCATTGCGACTTATTCAAAGGACATAATTATACCTTTCAAGCATAGGTACAATGTTTCCTTGCCTCAATTGCAGCTTATTGTCATCATCATCATCATACCGCGCTGGTAGCACGGATATCCCTGACCCTCTCTCGCCACTCCTCCCTATCGTTCATCGCCCTAGGTAGGTCTTCAGGACAACATCCTGTATCCTCACATAGCTGCTGAATGTACGTTCGAGCTGGTCGCCCTGCTTTTGCGCGGCCATGTGTGGGGATCCATAAGAGTACATCTCTTATGAGTTCATCTCTGCTTCTCCAGCAGTGTCCTGCATGTCTGGTTCGTCTAACTTGAATAGTTTTCGTGATAGGGGGCAGGTGGCCGTACAGTTGGTGTCTTGTGGGGTGTTGCTGCCAGGACTTGTTCAGGATTGCACGCAGCATTCTTGTGTAATTGCCATCTAGTTTCTTCTCCAGCCGTTTTGTTATCGTCCATGTAGTGCATCCATATAGCAGTATCGATGTGACCGTTGCCTGGAAGAAACTGCGTTTCATTTTATCGGTTAGGTCTGATTTCCATATAATCGATAGCCTATTGATAGCTGTCCATGCTTTCGTTAGCCTCGTTTCGATGTCCTTTTCGGTTGATTCGACGCTGCTTCCTAGGTACGTGAATTTGTCTACTAGTTTAAGTGGGGTTCCTTCTAGAGTGGAGATGTCCCCCGTTTGGTTATAGCACATATATTCCGTTTTGTGTTCATTAACATAGAGGCCTATGCTTGCTGCTGCTCGTTCCAAACTATGCAGAAAAGTTTCGGCTTGGTCAGGTGTATTTACCAGTATCGCTATGTCATCGGCGTAGTCGGCGTCGGTAATTGTTGTTGCGGGGTATCTTCTGCTTCTTCTCTTCGTCAGTTCGAAGCCATTCTCTTTGATTTTGTCAATCGATGTTCTAAATACGTAGTCTAGACAAATGATAAAGAGGTACGGGGCCAGCGTGTCCCCTTGTAGTACTCCTGCTACAATGTCAAAGTATTCTGTGTCTCCATCCGGTGATCGTACTTTTACTTTAGTGTTTCTATAGAGAATCGTTATTGCCGCTACGGTTTCTTTAGGTATGCCGTACGCTAGTAGGATTTGTTCCATCTTTCCTCTGTGAATGGAGTCGAAAGCCTTGGTAAAGTCGACAAATATTAATGTCTTAAAACTAAAAACGGCACAATATCAATTAGCAGGCATATATATAAAGGAACCGACAGAATACATTAAAAATCAGATAGATAAGATTAGAGACTCGGTGGAAGATAGACAATCTAGAATAGCCTGGCAAACAATAAACGAAGTGAGCAGAAGAAAGAACACAGCCAAAGCAAAACTGAAAGCAGCAAACCAACAAGAAAGAATAAAACTGTGGAAACAGTACTTCGAAAACTTACTTGGAAACCCACCAAAAATAACGCATGAACTAATCACCAGAATAATTAGCAAACAATTAGACATTAAACTAGGACCGTTCACACATGAAGAACTCGACTCGGTTCTCAGAAGAATTAAAAATAGGAAAGCTGCAGGGCTGGACGAAATTCCCCCGGAAGTATGGAAGACCAGACAATTCGACGACATACTGCTCCGCCACTGCAACGCAGTATACAATCAAAATCCGATAGATAGATGGATGAAGGGATGCATACTCCTCTTCCCTAAAAAGGGGGACCTCGGATTAGCCAAAAACTACCGAGGCATAACACTTACATCCATAGCTTATTGTAAAATATTTAATATTTGCGTATTTAATATGCGTGTATAATATTTACCCATTTAATAAGCGTATATAATATTTGTACATTTAATATGTAAGTATAATATTTGCCTATTCAATAAATGGGAATATAATATTTGCACATTTAAGATTTGTGTATAATATTTGCACATTTAAATTTTGTAAGCAAGCCTGATGGATGTTGTGATAAACTTCATGAAACCTTAGGTTGCAGAATAATATTTTCCATGGATTAAATATATATATATATGATATATAGTTATTTATTATCATTATCATTACAATAGCTCTATCATAGATATTGAGCACTCTCTATATTATATTGCATCCTGGCTGCAGGGGAGTTACAATACAGGAATACTTAACACTTGTACCATGATATGGCTAACGGAAGCAGAACAGGCGACCCCGGTGGATTCAATAAAGGACGTAGTTCGAAGTTCCGTGAAGGTTCCCGAGTTCGCAAACACCTGAAGAAGGCCGGAGGACATATCAGCCGAAACGCTGTGATTTACTGACGACCAACACTATCATAATATATATATATATATATATATATATATACATTTATATATATATATAAATGTATATAAATATATATGTATACACATATATATCTATATATATATAGAGAGAGAGAAAGTGAAAGAGAGAGAGTAAGTGAGAAAGAGTGAGGACTGTTTGAAAAGTTTTTAACCTCATCCTGAAAGAAGAATTATAGCAGAAAATTTTTGTGGTGGCTACCTAGTACCACTTCTAAAAAATCAAGAGAACTATTTCAGATTTCTGTCAGAATTTTTGTGCAGGTGAGGTCAATGCAAAGGTGAGGTCCATACAAAGGTTAGAGGAATACAACCAATGTAAAATCTAGATGAGGCTTAGAACTTTTTGGATGACTCTCGTCCATATAAACAGATTGCGGAAGCAAAATTAGAACTATTCTAGTATAATGATAAATGTCTAGATTATAAGATCAGAGTAATTTTGATTAAAGATAAAGAAACAACAAAAAAGATAAACACAAAACAGTAAATTTACTCAATATAGCCGCCATTTCATGAAATTATTGTATCATCATGCCTTCGGACCTATTTGCATGCCCTCAAAAATATATTCTTTAGACTTTTTATTCCGTTCCTCCACAATAGCAGTCTAAAGCGAACCAATATTTTGATGGGAAGTTGTATTTGCTTTGTTTTCTAAAACGGCCCATATAGCGCTAACAGGGGGGGGGGGCTAAAGTCTGGGCTTGACAGAAGCCATAAAGAAAATACAATTATTTTGGAAATTTTTTGGATTGGTTTTGAAATCGAGCAAATCGTGGATTCTTTGTTGTTTCTTTTCCAACTCGGTCATATTGAGTGGAATTTTGATGAGAAAATGTTTGAATAGAGCTTATTTTGAAAATTTAGATTCATTTTTCCAAAAAATTGGTCAAATCAGACTAAAAAGACACTTTAAAAATTATTCCATATTTTGCTCTTTATACGTTCTCTTACTTCCGATCTCATGAACAATCCAAGTATGACAATCAATTCATGTTGGCCAAGGACGAACTTATAAGCGCCGTTCCCCAGTGAACTCGTTGACAAACCAATGTGGGCTGACGAGCAAAAACTTACATTCATCACCTCTGTGCAAAAACTAGATGCCTTCGAGAGGAACAGAGACAAGCAATAGTCAATACAAATAAATGGAGAGAGTGAGACGAGAAAATTCTTGCTATCACTTGACGATGATTATAATAGATCACTAAAACTGTAGTTTTCTTTATATATATATATATATATATATATATATATATATATATATATATATATATTTCTTAATGAAATGACAAAAACCGGTCACATTAAGATTATAAATCTATTTCCATCCTGTTATGGGTTTTGATATAAATAAAAAACACCAAAAATACTAACTGGACTTCTTCAGATCTTATGGATAAAATAATTCAGAATAGAATAGAATAGATCTGAAGAATTCCTGTTAGTTTTTGGGGTGTTTTTTTTTAAATCTATATCAGAACCTATAACAGGATGGAAATAAATTTATAATCCTAATGTGACCGGTTTGTTGTTTTTTCTTAATGAAATTATTGCTTTGTAATGTCTGTTACATTGAGCTCTTTACCAGGAAAATTTAAATGTTCACTCTTGAATAGTTTTCTTGTCCTGGTGGAATTACTCCCAACTCCGGTTTAACTGGACCAAATAATACTATATATATATATATATATATATATATATATATAAGTTTCCAGACTTTTTGTACAGGCATTTAAAATTGTCGTAGACCTTGAAAGTTCAGTATGTTATTGCTATACATCTTATGAGATGACCGACCAATTTTTATGATTTCAGGTTAAAATCAACAGCTACAGCAGAATTGGAATACACCCTACTAAAGCCTGATTGTCACAGCTGGTGAATTTTAAAAATGCAATCTGGACGTGAGGACACTTTAGAAGAACGATATGTAATAAAATTCTGTTTCAAACTTGGAAAAAATGCCACAGAAACGTATGGAATACTTCAGACTGCTTTTGGATCATCTTTCATGAATCGAGCATCAGTTTTTGAGTGGTATAAGAGATTCAAGGAAGGCATGGAGTCTGTGAGGGATGATGAGAGGTGTGGGAGGAGTAAGGAAGTCAGAACACCAGAGTTGATTGGTCAAATAAAGAATTTCATGGATAAGGACCGTCGTGTTTCTATAGAGACAATAAGTGCACAGTTTGATGTCAGTGTGGCAACTGAATACACAATTATTCTCGAGGAACTGAAGATACGGAAGTTTGCCCGAAGTTGGTCCCAAGGGTGCTTAAAGAAGATCAGAAAGAAAGACATTGTTATGACATCAAGAAGGTCAAGCAGATCAATTCAGATCCCGCAGTTCTTGATGCTCTGGTGATCTGCGATGAAAGCTGGATCTACTGCTATCACCCATAGACCAAGAGACAGAGTTCCCAGTGGAAGCTTGCTGGCTATCGTAGACCCAAGAAGGCTAAACAGAGCAAATCCACCCACAAACTTTTGATGATCCCTTTTTTTTGACAGCACTGGCATGATCAACATGCACTGGATACCCACTGGACAGACAGTCAACAAGGAATACTATTTTGAGGATTAAAGGGAGTTCAGGAAAAGATTCCGTCGGAAGAGGCCAGCACTCTTCAAATTGACTCAGTGGCATTTCCACCAGGACAATGCACCAGTCCACAACTCCATCCTTGTCACAGACTATTTGACCAAGATGGGCATCAGCACAGTTCCTCAGCCTTCCTGGAGTCCAGACCTTACTCCCTGTGACTTTTGGTTATTTCCTAAGTTCAAGGAAAAACTTAGAGGCTGTCGTTATGAGACAATTGAGAAGACGAAAGAGGCTCTGACGAAGGTCATTGACACGTTCACACAAGAGGACTTCCATGGGGCCCTCCAGAAGTTGTTGGAACGGCACAACAAGTGCATTGCAGCCAGAGGAGATTACTTCGAAGGGGGCTAGAGTTTCATGTGTGTACTATCAATAAAAGTGTCCATACGAAAAAAGTCTGGAAACTTATAGTGTGCTTCTTGTATATATAACATTTTCCAAGAAAAACGGTACATTACAGCGATTATATCATAATTATTACAGTAATGCACAAAACAGTCTTTATCAAATGTCTTTCGTGTTAACAAGAAAATAATACTTTGGTGGAGAGGGCTTAGTTTGCGCTGAAAACCAAATTTAATCGTCTAATTTCCTGACAAAAAATGATGAACTTGAAATGCCAATAAGAATTTTCATTTCTCATTAAAATGATGACTTAGTATAATCATTAGCTATTTTTACAACAGGATTCAAATGATGATTGTTTGGTTGGTTTAGTTTTATGGCATGTCAACCTTTCTAGGCTATTTAACGCCAAATCCATTTTTATACAAATGAAGAGTTCTATTTAAAGTAATTCACTTTAGCATATTGTTTAGTGTCATATCTGGGACATTCGTTGAGGAGGTCTTACCCTTCTGCAGAGATGCAATCAGTGTATTCCACACACACACACACATATATATATATATATATATATATATATATATATGTGTGTGTGTGTGTGTGTGTGTGTGTATTGTGTACTCTTCTTTATATCGAGAGTAAACCACATAACTATATTGTAGATTATATATCTATATATATATATATATATATATGCACAAATGTGTGTATGTGTGTGCACTTCGGTAGCCGTTTTATATTAATGAATATTTGGTTAAATGGAACAGACAAAGAAGAACGAATAGACGAGAAACTGAGAGTTGTCAAGCACCGGTGAATCTGCACCTTTGTTATTTAGACTTAGACCGATGATGATTGGCTAAGAAGTTCATAAACTGACAAATATATTCTCATGGGATGAGACCAAATGACGCTTATTTTTCAACATATTATTTCTTGCGGGCCCAAACTTCTTCCATCTGTGTTTCTGTTCTTGGATCCCATTGATTAAAAATGTCAACCACCGATGTGACGTCATCATTGTGAACTTTTAAACTCACTATCTTGTATATATATATATATATATATATAAAGAGAGAGAGAGAGAGACAGACAGAGACAGAGAGACAGAGAATAAGGGAAAGAGAGAGAGAGAGACAGACAGACAGACAGAGTGATTCAGAGAGAGAGAGAGAGAGAGAGAGAGAGAGAGAGAGAGAGAGAGAGAGAGAGAGAGAGAGAGAAAGATAAATAGTTAGACTGACAAAACAGCGGGAGAGCTTTAGGCTTTCTGTATCAAAATTGGCCTCTTTCAGGAAAGTAATAAAAGTCACAAATGTTTGTTTTTTCATTGCTTGATAATTTACTTTCCTTAATGACGAAATTAAAATAAGAATTAATAAAAAATCTTTTAATTTCACTTTCTCGTTCGCCTCCAATTAAATTGTCTTTGGTAATTTCTTGTATTTGCTAAAAGAAAAGAAAATCCTATCAGACATTTTGGCAAAGCCTCTTGGATTTTTGATACGCATTCAAAATACATTAGCATCTCTTCACAACTGGAGAAAAACAAATTGAAAAACAAAAAACGTTTTGCCACTATTTTATTCAGCGATCGATGAAATTTGATTTATTTCTTTTTGATCAAATTTTGGAGATGTATTCAACAAAATCGAGATTCATAAATTTCAAATCTAGAAAAAAAATCAGTTTAATAGCTTCAATTTAAAATAATTTAGATCGAAAATACCAATCTTCATTTTCAAGTTAATCTCAAACAAGATGAGGGGCTTTTTAAATCACCAAAGACTATACAGTTATGCTTGATTATGGACTTTAGTATTATTATTCCACTCTAAATCATATATATATATATATATATATATATATATATATATATTCATGGAAACAAATTCTGAAGCAAAATGACTTTTTCTTTTCTTAAAATACTTATTGGATAATTCTTATATATGCACACACACACACACACACACGCACACACACACACACACACACACACATATATATATATATATATATATATATATATAAAATACATTTTGTTACGGAATTTGTTTACATGTATGTAAACTCTACATTATTTGGAATTAAGCATAATTGATTGCAAAAATTATTTTAATCACAATATCATATTTTTAAGGCTGCAAATTTTGCCTCTGATCATTTTGGAAGCAACTCAAACAGGGAGCTCCAGGCTTGAACCGTAGACTGTCATCGAAATTTTGGTGGTTGAAAAGTGCAAACGACATGAAATTTACAGAATAATATATTATGTGCATAGACAAATTGGTTAAACATGGGTTTGCCACGACGACCCTGAGTCGCAGAGACAGTCCCCAAAGTGCAAACACTCTGACTCTCCGGTAAAAGCGTTCTGAGCGTACCAGTGAATAAAAAAGATCATTCCAATAGTCCTCTGAGACTTGAGTAAAGTTGGTGACCGTAGTCAAGGGCGACCAGAAGGCTCCCTTTTCAATAGCTACTACACCGAGGTGTAAGGGAGGGCGCTATTCATTCATTTTACTCTTGATCCGTACCTTTTAATGTTGAATGTTATTGGCAGAATCAAGTACCAATTTTTGTGTCTTTAGCATAACTCGACTTGGGAATGAACCCTGGTCTCCCAGGTCATTGGCAAACATTTTACCGACTAGAACCATGGGTTGGTATAAAATGAATGCAATAGGGCCCCTGGAGTTCGAAATCGCTCACTTCAAGGCCGTTGGACGGCATTTTAGTCATTACGCCTCAAGAAAAGTTAAAATGAAAATGGGACAAATGAAATAGGAATATATCTTTTCGTTCTTCTCTAATAGTTTTGCCTTTAGGGCCACATTATGATTTTGTTTGGTTCGGTTTTATGGTATTTCAACCATTGTAGGTTATTTAATGCCAAATCCATTCTTATACATATGAATAGTTCTATTTCAAAGAATTCAGTTTAATATAAGTATACTGTTTATTTCTATTTGACCAATCAGGTGCTACCACTCCGTCTCAGTGAACTTGGGAGTGATGGCAGTGAAGGTGTACTCCGCATTTCCCGAGGCTCCAGTTTTACAAATGCTTCACCAACAGATTGTTTAATGTCAAAACCAAGATACTCGTCGGTGGAATCTTACCCCGATGCAGGGATGCAGATGGTGGAAATTTACTAAGCTTTTTGCTTAGATGTGGCACAAGGCCATATGAAAGGGGCACCCAATGAGACTCGAACTCACTCGTGTAGGTTTGCTAATCGAGCTTGCTAACCATTACACCACCAGAGGCGCCTAGGGGGATGCAGATGGTGTATTCTACAGCTCCAGCCGACTGGGCCACCTCGTCAAAAGAAATGATTTTGTGAAAAATAGTTTTTTAGAAAGTTTTTATAGTAGTACCTTCATGAGAAAAGAGGTTTTTATGCATTTTTTTTTGTTTCGATTCTTTCTATTATGGGGAAGTTTAGATTTCTGTTAAAATCATGACTATTTGAGGAGAAACGATGTTCTTCAAATAGAACTTCATTGTATTGCATTTGACTGTTTAATAGTAAGTAAGTAAAGTAAGCGACCATAGTCGAGGGTGACCCGAAAGCTCCCTTTTCGATAGCTACTACACCAAGGTGTAGGGGGGCGCTACTCCATTCCCTGGATTGCTCCACTTTACCCTTGAACCGTACCTTATAATGCTAAGCGTTAAGCAAGGTGTTATCAAGTTTCATTTTTAAAGTCTTTGGTATGACTCGACCTGGGATTGAACCCAGGTCTCCCGGGCCATTGGCGAACACTCTAACCGCTGGGCCAATTTCCCGGTAATAGTACTTTATCATATTTTGCATTTGAATCTCTGACTAAGTGTCTGTCTGTCAGTCTCTCTTTCTGTCTTTTCCTATATATATATATATATATATATATGTATATGGAAGTAAATAAGGAAATTGAATCCAACAGTATGAAGAAAAGTAGAAAAAACAAAATAATCCAAAATTTGATGAATTTATCATGAAGGGCGATTTCGAACGGTTTGTTTATAATAATCTTCTTCTGAATATTAGATTCATGAAAAGTGTTGTTAAAATAGCGATGGATGTTTGATGAAATAACTATTCATCAAACATCGATCACAATTGCTTCGTTATTCTCACTTGATCCGATAATTTTTACACTCCCCTATTGTTTGACTGAAAGCATTTGCTTTCTCGTGTGTTTTTTGTTTGTTTCTGTGGCTATCCTCTAAAAAAAATACAAAAGAAATAAAAATACAAGTACTATAAAAGTACTCTTACATTTTAAAAATCACGCACGCACACACACACGCACTATATATATATATATATATATATATATTTTATATATATAAATATATATATATATATATTTTAAAATATATATATATATATATATATATATATATATGGGTTCAATCCCAGGTCGAGTCATACCAAAGACTCAAAAAATGGTACTTGATGCCTTCTTGCTTAACACTCAACATTATAAGGTGCGGATCAAGGGTAAAGTAGAGCCATCCAGGGAAGGAGTAGCGCCCTCCCCTACATCTTGGTGTAGTAGCTATCGAAAAGGGAGCCTTCGGGTTACCCTCGACTATGGTCGCCAACTTTACTTATATATATAAGACATTATTTAATTCAATACACCCTGAGTAGGGAACAATTCCAAGCTGGACAATTTTCTTGTTTGATCTGAAGAATTCCTGTTAATTTTTTGATCATTGATTTATATCGATGCTTTTTAACTGGATGGAAATAGATTTATTATCCTACTGTGACCGATTGTTTTTTTTAATACACACATACACACCTATATATATATATATATATATATATATATATATACGAATCATTTTCAAACTCAACGAATGTTTTAGATTGATTTTTATTGAATTTTTCCTCAGATACCAGTTTGTCTAAAATTTCTTATTTAAAAAATTTAGTATCTGATTTTTTTCACACCGTCAGAATAGGTATAAAAATAAAAATTATATATGCACACACACACACACACACACACACACATATATATATATATATATATATATATATATATATATATATATTTGTTGTAGATCCAAAGAGGAAAAGAAATATTCTAAAATGAGTAGGTCAACGAAGAAATCTGTTTCTTTAAGGATTTTTTAAAATTATTTCATTCTTACGTATGTGTATGTTTACAGCTTGTTGCTTTCGTCAGACAACATATGTGGCACAAGGCTATGGTAATAGCTTATATAGATTATTTCTGTTTTTATAACTATTTTATTGTAGTCTACAAATATATAAAATAAACACACACACACACACACACACACACACACACACACACACACACACACACACACACACACACACACACACACACACACACACAGAGTTAATGAACAATATTTAAGAAAAACACTCCCCAGCAGATGGTCAATCGATACCATTGAAAGCGCTGCGAAGCATAACTTAGGATAACTTGTCTATAAATTGGAGTCTGATATAAAGATACTAACCAGAAAACAAAAGAAAAACAGAAGATCATAAAAAATCAAAGTTCCTTTGTGTTTAAACAAACTTGTATTAATACAATCATAAATCCGAACACTCTGAAGAATTTTTCTTAATATTTTTTCACGAACAAAAGATATTTGGATTTTACATGGTTTCTGTCTAGTGACCAATATAGTTTTAGAGGGTCGAAAAATGTTAGCGAGAAACACCCAATGTGAACAGTCAAATTCTCAACTGCTTTACACTGAATCCCTGAGGTGCCCGTGGTGTAATGGTTATCGTCTTAGGGAAATGGACACAGCGACACGAGTTCAAATCCTGGACGAGACTGATTGCATTTCACATAGCACTAATACCCTTGGGAAAGGTATGAATCCAATTATTCTCCCTCCAGCTATGGGTAAAATAGTAGAGCAGACTAGGTTCTTCAGCCTTGGGGAGGCAACTAGTCTAGGAGAAGGAAAACTCTGAATTCAAACCTCTTAAACTCCGCTTAAAAATGACCATGTGTCATATCCTGCCCGAACGGAGGGGTTGGTAAATATATACACTGATTCCCTGTTTAAGCAACAGCGGCTAATAAAGATTGAAAAGAAGTCAAGAGATATATAAAAAAAAATGTGCTCATGAACTTGTAGTCGCGTTGTCTTCGCAACCGAAAAGAACATAGAACAACTGTGGATGCCAAAAGAAAACATCAAATAAGATCAAAGATTGCGACTCGAAAGAGAAGGCAGAAAGAACGACACAAGGAGAAAGACAAAGGTTTGGTTGGGTTTTATGGCATATCAACCTTTGTAGGTTATTTAATGCCAAATCCTTTTTATGCATATACATTAAATATATACGATTTGGTTGGGTTGGATTTTATGGCATATCAACCAGTGTAGGTTATTTAATGCCAAATCCTTTTTATGCATATACATTAAATATATACGATTTGGTTGGGTTGGGTTGGATTTTATGGCATATCAACCAGTGTAGGTTATTTAATGCCAAATCCTTTTATGCATGTATATTAAATATATATGATTTGGTTTGGTTGGTTTTTATGGCATATCAACCCGTGTAGGTTATTCAATGTCAAATCCTTTTTATGCATATACATTAAATATATACGATTTGGTTGGGTTGGATTTTATGGCATATCAACCGGTGTAGGTTATTTAATGCCAAATCGTTTTTATGCATATACACTAAACCTATATGATTTTGTTGGGTTGGGTTTTATGGCATATCAACCATTGTAGGTTATTTAATGCCAAATCCTTATTATGCATGTATATTAAATATATATGATTTGGTTTGGTTGGTTTTTAAGGCATATCAACCCGTGTAGGTTATTCAATGCCAAATCCTTTTTATGCATATACATTAAATATATACGATTTGGTTGGGTTGGATTTTATGGCATATCAACCAGTGTAGGTTATTTAATGCCAAATCCTTTTTATGCATGTATATTAAATATATATGATTTGGTTTGGTTGGTTTTTAAGGCATATCAACCCGTGCAGGTTATTCAATGCCGAATCCTTTTTATGCATATACTTTAAATACATGATTTCTAAACACATTTACTTGATAACATTTTTAAACGAACCTGATCTCATTCTTGAATAGTTTCATTTATTTCCCTTTAATACGAATGATTATATCTTATTATTTGCTTCTTCACAGTTTAATGCTTTCAAGTATTTCTATGTATAACTAACAATTCAATTAAACATCAGTCATTTATTTACACACAGTTAAATGCTAAAATAGTTCTACTTCAAACAATTCAATTTAGCATAAGAACACTGTTTAAATGTCCCTTACATAGAACCCTATTAGGTGCTACCTCTCCGGGCCAGTGGACCTGGGAGCGATGGCAATGTAGGTGTACCCTGCATTCCCCAAAGCTTTTGCAGTACTGTAGCCTAACGATTAGATTATTTAGTATCGTATCAGAACACTCGTTGGGGGAGTCTTATCCCTCTACAGTGATGTAATCAGAGTATTTTGCAGTCCCAGCCGACCGAGTCAGGAGAAGGACAAGGTGAAATGAAATGAAGAACGAAAGTTGCCCTTGACCCTTGACCGAGCCGTCAAAAAGGGATTCTCTACACAGGAAGCACCTGTGAAAATAAGCGGAAGCAGTTACATGGTTGATCGGAAATGTGTAGGTGTTACCAGAAGATATATTCAGATTCCCACGTAAGATAGTTGGAGTCTCAGACTGTCATTGCTAGCTTGCAGTGGTCATTCGAGTCGGCAGATAGAGAACCGTGGCAACAGAGAGCCAAGCCGTCCCCTAGCTAGGACCGGTTGAGTACATCTCGTCTAAAGAGAAAACGTAAAGCCTTGAAGATAACAGTGTAGTATGGTCAAGAGAAGAAACTATGGGTCAATGAGGCAATTTCCATTCGCCTCCTTGTTACTGTATCTCTCATATCACAGGAGCTTTGACTCCAAGAATCATAAAGAAAGTGTTTATTAAGGAAGTATTGTTGTTCCTTCATTCACGAACTGAAGAGAGGTAAAGTATGGTGAGGAAATGGGAGCTAACTATTCTAAGTGTAAAGCCAATGTACAAATAACATATGAACAGATTACAGAGCAGGAGCTCTAAGGGGTTATGCAACAACACCTCTTCAACCAAAAAAGGGATTTGCCGCTACTACTTGCCGCTACTAATTATTTTACGGTGACAGAAAAATGCAAATGAAAATGTCTCGAGATGACAGGTAAAAATGTGTCAGGTTTGCTCATCGCTTGTCGATTCAAAGTCTAGACGTCAAGACATCAGTCTTTATTAATTTCCTCAAATGTACCCTTGTCTATATTTAAATGTTAATTTCAATTTAATGAATGTGGTGTGGTATAATGGTTATCGTCGTAAGATAACAGACACGGAGCCTCGAGTTCAAAACCTACATGAAGCTGTTTGCATTTCACTTAAAGCTAATGCTTTTGGGAATGGTATGAATCCAACTATTTTCCCTGCATCTATGAGTAAATAGTAGGTTAGACTAGTCTTTAACTTGGGTTAGGCAACCAGGCTAAGAGAAGGAAAATTCTGATTTCAAGTTAAATTTTGCTTAAAACGTGACTTTGTATAATATCCCGCCTGTGTGGAGGGACTGGTAAATAGACACATTAAAACTTTAAAATATTCAAAACTTCTGAATTACACGCACACAGACACACACACACACGTATATATATATATATATATATATATACGTAATTCAGAAGCTTTGAATTTTAAATACATATATTTAATTTGTAGATGAACTTGTTTTTAAAAGTATTTAAGCACTGTCTAAACACATAGGTTTGAGTCCCGCTTTCAACGTAGTTACTTGTAAGATTTGCCGGTTTGATGGCTATAAAAACATGAAACATGTTGCTACGTGATAGTAGGGCTCCAATTATAATATACATATTTTTCATCTAATGCTGCCATTTTGGTATGGAATATTTTTTGTTTCTTTTCAAAACGGACTGTTTTTCTATACTTGCGGGAAACATAATTATAATGTTTTTGTCATATATATATATATATATATATATATATATATATATATATATATATACGTGTGTGTGTGTGTGTGTGTGTTTGGACACACTAAAACACACAACTGATTCAGTTCAAAATATTTCGTTCTTTTTTTATTGATAGAACTTGTTCAATTGAGAAAAGAAGTTTTTTCTACAGTTTAGCAAAATGAGCAAATGTGAACATGAAAGTGGGTAGGATCTAAAGATATTTTATTTTAATTTTTCAGCATCTTGACAGATCTGCCAAAAATATCTACCTTTTCTCCACACACACACACACACACACACACATACATATATATATATATATATATATATATATATATATATATATATTAAAGCACAAACTATACGGCCACTTGCCTCCCATCACGAAAACTATCCAAGTTAGACGAACCAGGCACGCAGGGCACTGCTGGAGAAGCGGAGACGAGCTCATAAGTGATGTACTCCCATAGACCCCCGCATATGGCCGAGCAAAAGCAGGACGACCAGCTCAAACATACGTCCAGCAGCTATGTGAGGATACGGGATGTAGCCCTGAAGACCTGCCGGATAGGGATAAGTGGCGAGAGAGGGTTAGGGATATCCGTGCAAGCGGCACGACATGATGATGATGGTATATATATATATATATATATATATATATATATATATATATAATGAATTCATCAGACCAAGTCTTCAGAAAATGACAAGTGACAAGTACCGTTGGCCATGTATTTACACTGCCCGAAATATATACGCTCAATCATTTCTGTTGGGAACTCCTTATTAATAAACACTGGAAATTACCCTATCCATATTGAAAACCTTCTTTCGCCCATATATATGTATATGTATATATATAGGGGCGAAAGAAGGGGTTTAAATTTAATGACTATTCTTGGAGTTAACTCAAAAATCAAAACTGGAAAAGAAAGCTGCATAACCAAACCTCTGCTGCCTTGAGGTTATCCTTTGACAGGGAAAGTTTAAGAAATGGTACTATGAAATAAAACGTGCAGTTTGCATAGTCACTAGTTGTCTTACTGTGGTTGTTACTATGTTGTTGATATGTCAATCAAGGGTGTGGGTTAAGTGTCATATAGGCGCATATTACCATAATCCAACGATATATAGTTATTTTACAACCCTACGGTCTTGCACAACTTATGTATTTTTCACGAGTTGAGTTAATTATCAATCTGGATGTTAGAGTTGTAATTTTGCTATAAAAACGACTATCAACTCTCCAGATGTGAAAATTTGTGTGTATATATTGGAGGATCATTAAATAGGTTTCCAGATTTTTTTCGTATGTGCACTTTTATTGATATTACACACATGAAACACTCGTCCCCATCGAAGTAATTTCATCCAGCAGCAATGCACTTGTTGCACAGTTCCAAAACCACTGGAAGGTCCCATGGAAGTCCTCTTGTGTGAGCGTGTCAATGACCTTCGTCACAGCCTCTTTCATCTCCTCAATTGTCTCTAAACGACAACCTGTTAGCTTAGGGAATAACCAAAAGTCACAAGGAGCAAAGTCTAGAGTATAGGGATGGTGAGGAACTGTCTTGATGCCCATCTTGGTCAAATAGTCTGTGACAAGGATGGAGTTGTGGACTGGTACATTGTCCTGGTGAAAATGCCACTGAGCCGATTTGAAGAGTGCTGGCCTCTTCCCTAGAAATCTCTTCTGTATTGACTTCCTTACTCCTCCCACACCTCTCATCATCCCTCACAGACTCCCAGCCTTCGTTGAATCTCTTATGCCACTCAAAAACGGATCCTCGATTCATGCAAGATGCTCCGAAAGCGGTCTGAAGCATTCGATGCGTTTCTCTGGCATTTTTCCAAGTTTAAAACAGAATTTTATTGCATATCGTTCTTCTAAAGTTTCAGATTGAATTCTTGAAATTCACCAGCAGTGACAATCAGGCTTTAGTAGGGTGTATTCCAATTTCTGCTGTAGCTGTTCATTGGAACCTGGAATCATAAAGGTTGGTCAGTGATCTCATAAGATGTATAGCAATAACATAGTGAATTTTCAAGAGTATACTACAATTTTAAATGCCTGTACAAAATGATTCTGGAAACTTATAGAATACACCACGTATATATAGGGGAATACTATGTTGAGGTTTTTAGTGAGTTCAGGAAGCCACCACTCTTCAAATCGGCTCAGTGGCATTCCCACCAAGACAATGAACCAGTCCACAACTCCATCCTTGTCACAGTTCGTCACCCTCCCTATTGTGCAGACCTTGCTCCCTGTAACTTTTGGTTATTCCCTAAACTCAGATCAGAGGCTGTCGTTATGAGACAATTGAGGAGATATTGGCAACCAATATCATTTTATTTTACTTTGATTGCCTTTACGTACATCTATCTATCTATCTATCTATCTCAGTCTGTTCATATCTATCTATCTAACCATGACGAAGGTTATTGACACGCTCATACAAGAGGACTTCCATGTGGCCTTCCAGAAGTTGTATGAACAGTACAAGAAGTGCATTGTAGCCGGATGAGATTACTTCGAAGAGGACTAGAGTTTCAATAAAAGTGTCCATACGAAAAAAGTCTGGAATATAATTTAATGATCCTCGTATATATATATATATATATATATATACATTTATATATAACATTGTTTACAACTATAGTTTCACGTGGGACGTGATCATCAGGCAATAGTGGCGGATGTAATCTTCAATCCTGTAAGTTATGAATTTAAATCCTAGTATGTAATACAGTCTGACGTTATTGACTGAAGATCTCGTCCCACGTGAATCTATAATGGTAACCAATATTATTTTATTTTACTTTGACTGCATTTACGTATATCTATCTATCTATCTATCTATCTATCTATCTATCTATCTATCTCAGTCTGTTCATATCTATCTATCTATCTATCTATCTATCTATCTCAGTCTGTTAATATCTAACTAACTATATATATATATATATATATATATATATATATATATATATATATATATCAGTCTGTTCATATCTATCTATCAATCTATCTCAGTCTGTTCATATCTATCTATCTATCTATCAAACTAAAGGAAGGTTAGTTGGTTAGTACATGCGTACGTGTATTTATCTGAGTTCATGCCTCACATTCTACGTAGATGTGCATGTGTATATGGATTTGGGTAGTTATGTATAATTGCACTTTTAGATAGACGTAGATGTTCGCGCACGCGCGTGTGTGTATGTGTGCTGTGTGTTTGTGTCTGTGTGTGTATACGCGCATGAATATGGCTAAGTGAAGGAATTGAGACTGTGAAATTACAGTTTTAAGAATGATAATAACAAAGTATTATAAATTACTAAGGACGTTCAAATTATATTTAAAATGATATTACGCAATGAAGTCACTCCGATGCGAGCAGTCAAAACCTGTGTTCAATCATTTAGACATCATGCACCCATTTTTAGTGTTGTTACGGAGGACTTTACTTTACCGGTACACACTTGAGCGTTCACACACACACACACACACACACACACACACACACACACACACACATATATATATATATATATATTAAGAAAAACAACGAAACCGGTCACATAGGATTATAAATTTATTTCTATCCTGTTATCGATTTTTGAAATTTCTAATGAATAATTTCTTTTCCTGATGGAATTACTCCCAACTCCGGTTTAACTGGACCAAAGCATACTATATATATATATATATATATATATATATATATATATATATATATATATATGAGAGATAAAAGACTAATTATACAGAGAACGTCGATCTATTTTGTAATGTAGTATCCTTTACTGAATTTTGCTTGTAGACATTTACACTCTGCCAACGAAATATGTTATTCGTTTTAACTGTCGAATATCATTAGATATAAATACATCTCGACTGCTTGGTAAAATATATGGTGCATGATATTCAAGACAAATTATATGGCCAATAATTGCTCTTTAATTGCACATTCTCTCTCTCTCTCTCTTTTTCTCTCTCTCTCTCTTTCTCTCTCAATCTATCTATATATCTATCTCTGTATATACATATATATATATATATATATATGAGCACTCTGGCGAAGGAATTGTCGGCCGCCGCTCGCATAATGCAAAGCTCTTCGAAAGAATTGAGCACTCTGGTAGCCGATAGGGTATAACAAATGTAAACAAACAGACGCTACTGCTGTTGCTACTTAAATACCTTTAAAATTCCTTTAGCCAACATTGTCCGCTTGTTGGCCGAGCGGTCTGAGACTTAGTCTAACGTAAAGTTGGATGGGTTTCGATCCCGGCTTCGAACGTCCTGCGTGTCTATCCACACTGAAGTGTTCTGATAGAACGAAATCGTCTGTCTGTGGATGACAATATATATATATATATATATATATATATATATTACATTCGACATAGGGCTGGTTTGAAGGAGAAGGGAATATAGCCTTGGCCTTTTTCATAAAGAACGCCCTATTGGTAGAAGTTAAAATACGATGATTGTATCCCCTGCAAAGGGATAACCTCCTCCGCTCAAAGTATCCTGAATATGAAGCTTAGCTACATCTAACGTTGAGGCTCCAGTGTTATATTTTGACCTTCGACCCAGCCCAACACCGGAAGGAAGTGACACATTCCAATGGCCAGTAATCGAAAGAGATCGCGTGGGCGGATTAAGGCTTATGATATGGGACAAGGTGAAGGTCCCATTGTGCCACTACAGTGATGCACCGGAAGAGAGTAACCTCTGAACTGCATGACAGTTATTTCCGCTTGATGACGATTAAACATTCGATTTCAAAGATCCAGTGGGCGATCGTGTAGGCGTTGAATTATTATATAATTGAGTTGAGTTGGGTGCCAAAGCAGTTGCCAGTAGAATTCCAGACAGCTAGAGACCAGATGTGGTAGGGGAGGCCACACCCGACCGAGGGGGCCCTCGGAAAACCCCCGATGGAGTGGACCCCAACATCAGGAGAACAAGAAAGACACAACGTGACAGTCATAATAGTGGGGTCAAAATATGAAGTTTATGTTCGGTCTCCAGCACCCTCTCACATGCAAACCTTTCGAACTCTTACAAATAAAGTGAGAGGTAAATATATTTCTAAAGAAGTCTTCTTGCATCCTTCATTCATGCGTCTTTATCATGTGTCTGTTATCATTGCGTCTGTATGTATCCAGTATACCTATGTGACTATGCAACACCAGTTTTTGAGATCTTGGAAGCATGGAGTACCCCCATCACTGACATTACTCCCAGATCATCTCTGAACCGGAGTGTTAGTACTCCTTATGGTCCTGTCACTTGGTGAAATAGATCCGTTTAAAAGTTATTCGTATTCAAGATGTATAAAAAACACATCTTAAGAAATAACGCTAAAAATGTAAATATGATCATGATTCCCGAAGTTCTTGGAATGAAATATTCCTAGACAGTTTTTCATGTCGTTAAGAATCAATAAATCAATCTAGTAAGTCCCAAAGTAGTGCATGTTCTGTAGAAGTGGTACCTTATAACTTGCAAATCTTTTTCGGTATGAGCAACGAGATATGCATCGTCGGCATTGAATTTCTTCAGAACAATTGGCGACAAAGTTTTTCGATTTCGCTTTGAAGTTTGTTAGATCAAAGAATTTAGTCGTGTTTCTGAAGTTAATGTAGACACCGATGTCACAGTCTGTGAAAGCGTACGAGAAGATTTCGCCAAATTTAGGGTTGGGGCAGGAAGGTCAGCTGTGTTAACTCCGTTATTTAAGGAAATTGCTTCAGTAAGTGAACTGTTAAAGTTAACACGAGTTTTTATGTCACGACAGAGTCGCACAAACATGTTGATGAATGGAGGTAGACATTAAAGATGGCAAAACAACACTGGAAACTACTCTAGGATGTGTCACTAAAAGGATAACAGCTTCAGAAGTTAGAATAATTTTGCAAAAATTAAGTCCAAACCTGTACATATTAGTAATATGCAAATTGCTTTATCTCGGATTTCAACTCAGATCACCGAATCCATTGCCAACGACGATAACTATTATAAAACAAAGACTTCCATGTCCATAAATCTTAGACAATGCTAGGAAACAAAAACCATGCTGTTTTCTTAACCCCTCTTTTTACGTGCCATAGTCATTACAAGGAATAAAAATCTTGTCTATCTGGGGAGTTTTAACTCACAAATTTATTTGACGTGATTGATCTAACAGTGGTAATAGATGTGATATGACATTATCTTAAAGACACGGCCCGTGGGCCCTATCGATAACAGGTATTTCGATCTCTGTTCTACTCAGCAGTCACCGACTTTGGTTTGATTTAGTTTAATTTTATGGCATATCAACCCTTCTAGGTTTTTTAATGCCAAATTCTTTTTATACATATGTTTTAAATATGATTTCTAAACTAATTTTGTTGATAACTTTTTAAACGAGACAGAGTTCATTTTTCACAGGCAAATGGATTCACTTATTTCTATCTAATACAAATACTTCTATTTTCTATTAATTATTTCTTTGCACACTGTACAATGTTTTCAAGTTTTGCTATTTAACACTAACAATTCAATTAGATAGTCATTTACACACTGTTAAATGTAAAAAAAATTTCTTTTAAATAATTCAGTTAAGCATGAGTACACAGATTAAATGTCAGACAGTTTAATTTGACCGATAGATAGGACCCTATCAGGTGCTACTACTCTGGGCCAAAGTGGACCTGGGAGTGATGGCAATGAATCGATATTCCGCATTTACCAAAGCTGCAGCATTACTGAAGCCTAACCATCATATTATTTAATGTCATATCAGGACACTCGTTGAGGGAGTCTTACCTCTTTGCAGTGATGCAGTCGCTGTATTTTAGGCTAGTATATTGAGCTCGTAACGACTTTCAAACTTAGTAAAGCAAATGTGGTACTAGTTATTTTTCGTCGGTTCTAATTAAGTGAAACGTCGGGTGCCACCCAGGATAGATATATTAAGCGAGATAGATGTAAAAATAGGTTGAAATCGATATTAGGAAAATATGTAAAACTGAGGAGATTCATTGCAGCTCAAACAAACTTTATTGCCAGATACTGTGATCTTTGTGTTTTCTAAATCGTGCATTTCTGGTTAAACTTCATATACTTCCAATTGCCCTGCAAAGTAATACAAACGTTCCAGATATCAAGACATGGATGTTTCTTAAGAATCCAAGGAATGTTGAATATTGCCAAATATACAACAATTATTTTTTATAGGCGCATAAAATGATATAACAACCTGACTTAAGACGAAAGTCCCTATTTACACTTGAGTTATGATGTTCTAATGTAATATATTTGTTGGAGTAACTGCCAGTTCTTTACAAAAGAAGGCCATGTCAACCTGTAAATCACATGGACAAGCATGTGGCACCTCCAGCCAACCTCACGGTGGCAATCTGTGCTACATATATGACAAGTAAAAGAACTGTCTTTAAAATTAATAATAATCCAGTGAACTCTCAAATACATTCTCAGACCAGTGGGTGAACCACATACTGTGAAACAGAATTAACATGAATACCTTGTGTTGTGTAACATGAAGAAAAGACCATAACACTTGCTTATAAAAACATATCTCTTTCGTATTCTATTTCTCGAAAGGGTCATAACTATTGTGAGTGAGAGATAGAGAGACAAAGACAGACCGTGGACTGCTATATGGACCTTTAACTTCTCCTTAGCAACGCTGTGCCATACTCAGAGCACTACATAGCCCCTCTTCTGCTTCTCGGTCAAAGATTGGGCACTGCTTCCCCCTCTGGTTATTCGCTGGCCGTGAAACTGTGATTGGCCACTTGTACGACTGTCCAGGATTGATCGTTACTGCTGTGGGTGACTGCATATATGATTTCATAACGCCTACAATTTTTGCGGTTGTTAACCACGTGACCTGCTTCCGGCTTTCAACCCACGTGTGTTGCTTACACCCACGTATCGCTGTTTTCTTGTTTACACAGATGGAATATGATGGCTCTGTCAAAGGTCAATATGCAACACGTGTAATTAGACTCGATTACTGATGTCACTGATAAGTTCCGGTTAAAAAGTGTCCGGAACAAATGTCAATCCCTATTTCCAAAATGTTTGTTTTAAAATGAGGTGTTCGATTCTCCATATTGGAAAAGCTTTACAATCATCTTAGATTACTTTTTCCAAGTTGGTCAATTTTCTGTCATCTGCTTCCAGTGTTCAAACATCAGCGCTGAGCAACCAAAGTATTTTGACGACATCCTTAAAACGTTTCTTTGCATTATGCTTTGGACGTTTACCACGTTGTAAGTCGTTATAAAATAGTTGCTAAGGTAACCTAACTTCCTCCACACAAATAAGGTAACATTACCAGTGCTGGGTTCAATCCCAGGTCCCATCATACCAAAGACTTTAAAAATGGTACTTGATACCTCTTTGCTTAACACTCAGCAATATAAGGTACGTATTGAGGGTAAAGTGGAGCAATCAAGGGAAAGGAGTAGCACCCTTCCCTACATCTTGGTGTAGTAGCTATTGAAAAGGGAGCCTTCTGGTCGCCCTCGACAACGGTCGCAAACTTTACTTTAACTTTCTATAATCTTAATATCTCAAATGTCTGCCTGGTATGTTTTCTGTCTTGTTTTCTTGTCAGGATTGGGTAATCCATGGTTATCTCGGATTCTGCGATAATTCTACCCTTAATACTTTCCTGGACAGATTCTGGTTTGTGCGTATAACATTGGTTAAAATGGTCAAATTTTGATCTTTTGCACAATTCCCGAAGTGTTCGCTAATGATCCGGATCATAGCAAACTTTAAAGATGGTACTTGATACCTCCTTGCTTAACACTCAGCAATATAAGGTAAACATCAAGGGTAAAGTGGAGCAATTCAGAGAAAGGAGTAGCGCCCTCTCCTACATTATAGCTACTATCACAAAGGGAGCCTTGTGGTTGCCCTCGACTACGGTCGCCAACTTTACTTTTACTTACCAGTGCATCTGGTTGTATATTAGAACGTCTCAAATTGGATGAAGGTGCTCCTGTAATGTAATGGTTAACGTGCTGGACTGTGACATCGTTGCGAGCAAGTTCGAACTTCAGAGACTCTATAACGTTTACTTTTTGATAAATCCCCTCGTGGAAATATGATAGGATGCTTTAGTATTAAATAACCAAAGAAGGTTGATATGCCTTTAAAAATAAAGAAAAAAGAATAAATACCTGATGTATAAGTTCACAGAAGAACAATGGGGCATGTTGTCAGAGAAAGTCATGGGATATGTTTAAGATTATCTAAATTAAAGCTGGACGAAATCTAATAGATAGATAGATAGATAGAAGTAGAAAAGATAAATCGGACACTTGGAAAAAATTTAGTAATATTTCGTTCTTTATTCACAGTACTTGTTCAGACAAACAATTTTTTAGTGTTTGTACATTTTTTTTAATTGAGGAAATGGATAAAAGACAGGAGGCAGATAAGGGTGGAATAAGAAGGGAAGTAGATATGGGTTTAAGTGAGGGTGGTGGGGGTTATTGGTTTTGACTGAGAGTGTCTGGGTATTTTGACTCCACATAGATTCCACCATATACCCATACATGAAGAAATAGAGAAAAACAAAACAAAAAAGTTGAAAATAACTATAAATAGAAAGATCAATACTGGTTTAGAAAATTCCATCAATACTTCCATTCTTCAGTTCCAGTATAACAATTTATTATAAGGTTACATCATAGAACTAATTAATTATTCATTTTGTTTTATAAATTTGGTTTTAGCGGAAGGTGTTTTAGTTCTTCCACCGTGCGATAACTTCCGGGTTGTGCAAGGAATATAGGGCATTTATCAATCCTTCTTCGTCCATTCTAATCCTATCTTTCATTTTGAGCCTTTATCTAGTCTTTTTTCGTCCATCCTAATCCTATCTTTCATTTTGAGCATTTATCAATCGTTCTTTGTCCGTTCTAATCCTATCTTTCATTTTGAGCTTTTATCAATAATATATATATATATATATATATGTCGTTCAAAGCGTACTAAAGATCACTCAGAAGGTCACACCCCTGTCGTTAGTATGGGCCTCACATGCACAGAAATTAAAACAGAAATCTGTATTAGATTTTCTACTTTTTAATCAAGCAGTTGTGTGCGTAGCAACAAAAATATTCAGCAATGGTTCTTCGTTCTGAGTGATACTTCGAATTTTCAAAATCAACCTTGTATACGTGTGTGCGTGGAGATCAATTCCAATAGTTTATCCTGAGAAAGGACCCAGATGTGCCCGAAAATTTCGTACAATTTCGTGGATATCCTGCTTCTCTACGCCGAATATGAAACAAGTCTTACCCTTTAAAAAATTGTTCTTACATCTTTATTAATATATATATATATATATATATATATATATATATATTCATTTATTTATTTCTCATAAGTAAACCCAATCGGCTGGAGCTGTTGAATACACCGACTATATCTCTACAGAAGTGTAAGACCCTCACCTCAATGAGTACCTAGATATGACGTTAAACAATTTGATGGTGATTTTTCCAGTAATATTGGAGATTTTGGAAATGCAGAGTACCCTTTCATTGCTATTGCTCCCAGGTCCACTCTGGCCCGGAGTGGTAGAACCTGATAGGTCCTATCAAAGGGTTAAATTGAACTGTTAGTCATTTAAACTGAGCCCAAACAATTCACTTGTGCTAAATTGAATTATTTGAAATAGAACTGTTTAATCAATAAACTGTGTGTAAATAAATGACTGATGTTTATTTAAATTGTTAGTGATACATAGCAATATTAGAACTATTTAATTTGTTGACTCAGGCTAAATTGAATTGTTAGAAATAGAACTTTTGGATCATTTGACCCTATGAACTACAAAATGTGGTTCACAAATCACATGACTGATATATTGGTAAAAACTGGATTTGGTGTTAAATAACCTACAATGGTTGATATTCCATAAAACCAAACAAAACCAAATTCTCATAAGTATTACACACACACACACACACATACATATATATATATATATATATATATGTGTTGTAACCTAACAAAAAGTTACTGAATGAGGAATAACTAAAATGGAGGGAGGAAATGAAATGGAAATCTTTATAACATTAACAAAATGTAATACTCGCCCGCGGCGTGAAGAAGCTAACCACTGCTAGTTATGTACTTCTAAATAAGCATATTAACCTCCACTTACAATAGTGTTTAAAGTATTCATGGGGAATGGGACATGTCCGTTAATGTACGATATATAACAATATGTATATATATATATATATGTATATAGAAAGAGAGAGAGAGAAAAATTGTAGATTTTGGTGAATTTGACAAGATAATGAAAATAAATGATTATATGGAAGTCAGACCTGACCGATAAAATGAAACGTAGTTTCTTTCAAGCAGCGGTTGATTTGATACTGCAATATGGATGCACTACATGGACGCTAACAAAACGGCTGGAGAAAAAGCTAGAGGCAATTACACAAGAATGTTGCGAGCAATATTGAACAAGTCCTAGAGGCAACACCCCACAAAACACCAACTACATGCCCACCTACCTCTCATCACGAAAACTATCCAAGTTAGACGAACCAGACATGCAGGACACTGCTGGAGAAGCAGGGACGAGCTCATAAGGGATATATTCCTATGGACCCCCACAATAGCCGAGCAAAAGCAGGACGGCCAGCTCGAACATACATACAGCAACTCTGTGAGGATAGGGCATGTAGCCCTGAAAATCTGCCAGAGGCGATGAACGATAGGGAGAAGTGGAGAGAGAGGGTCAGAGATATCCGTGTTGGCGGCACGACATGATATATATATATATATATATGTGTGTGTGTGTGTGTGTGTGTGTGTGTGTGTGAATAAATAGATAATTTGTTTTTAGTTGCTAATTTTTAGAGTTTAAGAAAATATTGCTTTGATTTAACACTTCAATTCTATATAAAAATATAGCTTTTGTTGTCTTAACATGACAATAAAAACCATTAATTATTTTTTGTATTTCTATGGCTTGCTAAGAGGAAAAATTATTTCTTGACGTTCGGATGACAATGTGTTGATGTGTACTAATTATAATATTCAAAATCTAGAAAGTTACAACTGAACTTAAAGATCACTCTGTTTAGTCAGACGCTGATTTTTATTTGAGTAGCTGTGGGCAGCCAACCAAGACGATACGGCTAAATACTATTTACCACACCAATATAGTTTTTGTTTTAGTAAATGAAGCTTTAGTCAGCGCTTCTTGGAACTATGCTCGTTATTAGATAAAGAATAAGACACCACGCCCTCAATAATTCCAGCGCGTTTTAAGAAAAGATTTTTACGAATTTATTCATTAAAATAATATATGTAAGTCTTCTTGTGTTGATGCTGCAAACTATGTTAGATAAGGTTTATTGGTTTAATGGCATATCAATCTTTGGTGGTTATTTAATACGAAAGTCTTTTTATACATATATATGATTTGACAGTTTGTAGGTAACTTTATTTTTAAACAAGTTAGAGCTCATTTGTTTGGACTCAGTTAAACGTTTCAAACATTGCAATTAATTCTATTTGATATGAATTATAATCCATAGTAAAAAATTCAATAGTTCTTTTTGACCACCAGTTGGGACCCTAACAGGCATTACCGCTCTGTGTAAGAGTGGACGTGGGGGTAATGGTAACGAAGAGGTATTCTACATATCCCAGCCTGGAGCTCCACCATCAAATACAGTCTAATGTCATACCCAGGACAGTAAATGGTTTCAAGTATTCCAATATAACATAAATCTATTCAACATTATTTCTTCGTTTGCACGCTGATTAATGGTGTCAAGTATTGTTATGTAATACTAATAACTCAATTAAATTTTGTCATTTGTTTACACAAAATTAAATAGTTTTTAAGTAAAGTAAAAAATTTAATAATTCTTTTTGACCCATAGATGAGACCCTAACAGGTACATTAAATCCAGGCCAGAGTGAACTTGAGAGTAATGGTAATGAAAGGGTATTCCACATTTCCCAAAGCTCCACGACTGAACCTTCATCATCAGAAAGTTTAGTGTCATACACAGGACGTTCGTTATAGGCAAGGTTCTTGCCTATCTGTAGGAATGCAATCGGCATATTCTACTCTCCTAGCCGACTAGGCTGCAACTACAAACTAATTTCCAAATTTTCATTTCTTCTAATCCAAAAAATGTATCTCAAAGGGAAGATTTGAGATATTAAAGATATAAAGATGCAGATTCATATAACATCAAAAGTGGACGGAGTTTGAGCGATGCTTCAACCAATTGAAAACTCGTGGGAATATGTGTGCTTAATGCTAAGAGAAGTGTTTTGAAGAACATTAAGAATTCCTTTTTTTCATTTCCGTCTACGTAAATTCAAAATTCATCTCAAGTGGAAGATTTGAGAACATAGAAGAGATTACAAGAAATATGATTGTGAGACGCTTTGACCAATGGAAAACTCACTGGAATAAGTGTATTGAATGCCAAGAGAACTGTTTTGAAGAAAATTAACATTCCCTTTATTTTTCATTTATTTTTTGGTAAATACGAAATTTATCTCAAGAAGATTTAAAGAACATAAAAGAGATTAAAAGAAATATAATGGTGAAACTTCGTACTGCCTCAAAAGAGATGCTTTGACCAATGCAAAACTCACTGGAATAAGTGTGTTGACAACCAAGAGAACTGTTTCTAAGAAAATTAACAATTCCTTCTCAGTAAATACAAATCCTGTATTACCATTCCTACATGATTTTTAGTTTGATTCTGAACACTTCGTATATAAAGCTATCTGAGAGAAAAATGAACAGCACTAGTTGCTAAAATAATATTTATTATTGTTTGTTGAAGGCACCCAAGCAGCTTTTCTAGAAGACCTACAAGTGAGTAGTGGATAACAACTGTTTTGGATTGTAACATATAAAGTATTTTAGATCAAGATGAATCCATCCAAGATTGTTCTGCTATTTTTTCTGATCAGGTGAAATCCCTTCTGGTTTACCGCTTTTCTCCCAGGAAATAAATTCACGAAGGGAAGCATTTAAGCTGATCAAAAATAACTGCAACTTCCAAAGCAAATTGATAAAAAAATTACTTTAGCGATTGTATCCAAGAAAGATTTCTGCTTGATTTATTGACAGATGTCATAATGAAAACAGAAAAATAAAAGCTTTTATTTAAAACTCACAGAAGGGATATTTTTGCTGACCATTAAGCACAATGTCAAATTATATCTAGTAGAATCTCTCTTCAGGTGATGAGGCTTCAGTTCTGAAGATCTGGAGGTATAGAGTTGCTCAGATTGCCATTACTTCCAGGTCCACTCTAAGCCTGAGTGGTCGTACCTGTTAAGATGTAATCTTTATTTAATTCTATTGTATATTAATACAGAAATTTCTTCAGTGATCTTCTGGGCAAATACACATTTTTAAAACTATTGGCAGATTAAAAACTTTGCAAGGATGTGCCATTTTTATGACTTTTTGCTGTTTTCTCTTTTCAGGTTTCTCCCCTTTTTTCCACTCTATTAACCTAATTTTCGAAATCATTTTTCCATGGCCTAGTGGCAAACGTGCTAGACCGTGACATCTTAGTAAGCAACTTCGAACGCCAATCACACAATTACATTCTCTTTCAGACTAATCTCCTTGGGAAAGATATTTAGCACTTTATCTCATAACTATGAATTGAATAGTACCACTACTGATCTTCTACAATGATTGCGCAGGAATTAAATAAACCACAAAGGTTGAAATACCACGAAATAAATAAAGTAAGCAATTAAAACATTTCTTAAAAGCTTCTTAATCACTACACTACACCGGTATTTTTGCATTGACATCGAGATAAAATGAAACATTGCATAACCACATTTTCATTCCTAATTTCTGCTCCCGTATTTCTTTGCAGAAGTCATGACGAAACTAGACCTTCTATATATCCATACTTATCTTCACGCTGCTCCCTTATTTCTTTGCAGAAGTCTTGACGAAGCTAGACCGTCCATATATCCATTCTCAGCTTCACACTGCTCCCGTATTTCTGTGTAGAACTCTTGACGCAACTAGACCTTCCATATATCCATCCTTATCTTCACGCTGCTCCCGTATTTCTGTGCAGAACTCTTGACGCAACTAGACCTTCCATATATCCATCCTTATCTTCACGCTGCTCCCGTATTTCTGTGCAGAACTCTTGACGCAACTAGACCTTCCATATATCCATCCTTATCTTCACGCTGCTCCCGTATTTCTGTGTAGAACTCTTGACGCAACTAGACCTTCCATATATCCATCCTTATCTTCACGCTGCTCCCGTATTTCTGTGCAGAACTCTTGACGAAACTAGATCTTCCATATATCCATCCTCATCTTTACGCTGCTGCCTTATTTCTGTGCAGAAGTCTTGACGAAACTAGACCTTCCATATATCCATCCCTATCTTCACGCTGCTCCATTATTCCTGTGTAGAATGCTTTGACGAAACTAGAACTTCCACTTAGCTATCCTCATCTTCTGCGCAGAAGTCTTGACGAAACTAGACCTTCCATATAGCTATCCTAATCTTCACGCTGCTCCCGTATTTCAGTGTAGAAGTCTTGACGAAACTAGACCTTTGACATAACCATCCTTATCTTCACGCTGCTCCCGTATTTCTGTGCAGAAGTCTTGACGAAACTAAAACTTCCATCTAGCAATCCTCATCTTCTGTGCAGAAGTATTGACAAAATGAAAATTTTCATAAACCAATTTTCATTTTTATAATGCCTCAGCATTTTTTTGCTGAAATCTGAACAGAAAATATTTTTACGATGCTTAGTATTTCTGTTCAGAAGTTTCGACAAAATGGGAAATTTTATAAACCTATTCTCATTTTCATAATGTTGCTTCTTGATATAGATATATTTCAAATCGTCATTCAGAGTTTATGAGTCCTGTATAATTAAAGCCAGATGACCAAATAGTGTTGTAAACTTTGTCATCGGCAAGGAACAGAGTGATTCAGCTTCTCCCAAGAGAGTTCATTGGGGTGTATGTATCACTGTCAGTCGACAGTGCTACATTCGCGAAAGATAAGATACGGTCTCAGACATGCGCACAAGTTATTGGCACCTTTTGTAATTTTCTCTGGTGGGTAGAGGTTAGTAATTAACTGGCATCTGTCTGGATCCATTCGGTAATGTACTGGTAGTCTTGTTTGTCTACTGGCGTCGTAAGAGTTAAGCAATGTTGAGAGAAGTACGATCTTTAGCATGTTTTTGTCTGCTTTATGCACGACAAATGAAAAGAATTTTATAACTTGAGAAAATTATGCCTTTATGTACATTTATTTTGAGTGTTCAATAATTAACATAATTTTTCTTTCAGTAATATAATGAGAGAGACTAATAGAGTAAGTTGACGACTGCAGTCTAGGGCGACCGGAATGTTCCCTTTTCAACAACTACTACACCGCGGTGTTGTGAAGGGAGCTACTTCTTTCCTTGGACAGACTAAATAGAAACTTGAGGTTACTTTAAAAAATGATGTAATGGTTACAGCGTGATGTAATGGTTACAGCGATGGACTGCGGTATCTTAGTAAGCGAGTTCGTACTCCAGTCACGCTATTACGGTCACTTTCTGGCAAATACCCTTGGGAAAGGTATGAACTCCCATTATCCTTCCAGCTATGGGTTAAATAGTACCACTACTGTTCTTCTAGGCAAATGGCCAGGGCATTAAATAACCAATAAGGGTTGATATGCCATTAAACCAAACCAAACCAAGAATATCACAAAATAAATGAAAATAATATTATGTATAAAACAAAAAATATTTAGGAAAAATATTTTTATAAAAGGTGGAGTCCTCGATACAATTTTGTATACCCATGAAATTTCACTACATATTATCTGATAATAACAAAACTCGAATCCAATGAAACATCTTTGGTTGCACACTTCATAGTCAATAAAGAACAGCAAATAATAAAATCAAGTTTACATAAATTTTATTTTTCCCCTTTGTTTCTGAAGATATTGGTAATCTCTCTCTCTGTCTCTCTCTCTCTCTCTGTCTCTCTGTCTCTCTCTCTATATATATATCTACCAATATAGAGTCCTGATCACAATTATTGACACCAATGAAATTTCAGTACATAATCTTGACAAAAACAAAAATCGAATCTAATGAAAGAGCTTTGGTCTGTCGACAACCCATGGCTGATAGAAAACAGCAAATGATAAAACAAGTTTATATAAATTTGGTTATTTTCTATTTATTTCTGAAGATATTGCACAAAGAAAATAAATGGTACCAATTATGTTGACCAGGACTGTACAAAGAAAAAAAATCAAATCTTAAAAGATTATCAGGCACAAATATGAATCCTTTTCAATATTGTGTTTGTGTACAATATATTTCTCTCCTTTATATAGTGTTATATAAAATCTGATCAGATGGGAAAAATATCTATTAATAATAACTTGATTTTTTCCATTTACTAGTGCACTTCTGATGAATTATTGAAGATTTGTTTTCTTTTTAATTGCAAACAAATTTTTACGTGGTGCTTTCAATATGTTTACGGACTTTTGTGTACAAGCATTTAAAATTGGCGTAGACTCTTGAAAATTCAGTATAGGATTGATATACATTGTATAAGATGACTAACCGATTTTTATGATTTCAGGTTCACAAGAACACCTACTGCAGCAATTGAAATACGCCCTACTAAAGCATGATTGTCACAGCTGGTGAATTTCAAAAATGCAATCTGACACTTTAGAAGACGATGTGCAATAAAATTATGTTTCAAACTTGGAAAAAATACCACAGAAACGCGTGGAATGCTTCAGACTATTTTCGACCAACTTGCATGAATCGAGCATCAGTTTTTGAGTGGCATAAGAGATTCAAGGAAGGCAGGGAGTCTGTGAGGGATGATGAGAGGTGTGGGAGGAGTACAGCAGAGTTGATTGGCCAAAGGGTTAGGGTTAGGGTTACTATGTTGAGGTTTTAAGGGAGTTCAGATAGAGATTCCTTTGGAAGAGGCCAGCAGTGGCATTTCCTCCAGGACAATGCACCAGCCCACAATTTCATCCAAGATGGTCATCAAGACAGTTCCTCAGCCTCCCTACAGTCCAGACCTTGCACCCTGTGATTTTTGCTTATTCCCTAAGCTCAGAGGCTGTCGTTATGATAGAATTGAGGAGATGAAAGAGGCTACGACGAAGGTCATTGACATGCTCACACAAAAGTGGCTGGAACGGTACAACAAGTGTATTCCAGCCGGAGGATATGACTTCGAATGGGACTGGAGTTTCATGTGTGTACTATCAATAAAAGTGCCCATACGAAAAAAAGGCTGGAAACGTATTTAATGATCTACGTATATATTTGAAAAAAAATGTGTCAATTGCAGAGAGCAATACATTGAAAAGGAATAAACAAAATAGATTTAAAAAGACACTTACTTTCTTATTCCTTCGGTTAAAAACTTTGTTTTAGACTTAAAGCCCGAAAGATTGCACTTTTTTCTGACGCTTCCGGCTAATCTATTTGCCATTTTCATGGAGTTTTGGATAAAATTATTTCATCAACGCGATGTCTATTGTCATCATCATCATCATCTTACGTCATTAGCACGGATACCCCTGACCCTCTCTCGCCACCCCTCCCTATCGTTCATCGCTTCTGGTAAGTCCTCAGGGCTACACCCCGTATCCTCACAGAGTTGTTGTATGTAAATTCGAGCTGGTCACCCTGCTTTTGCTCGGCCATGTGAAGAAGTCCATAGGAGTACATCACTTATGAGCTCCTCCTAACTTCTCCAGCAGTGTCCTGCTTGTCTGGTTCGTCTAACTTGGATATTTTTCGTGATGGGTGGTAGGTGGCCGTATAGCTGCTGTTTTATTGGGTGTTGCCTCGAGGACTTGTTCAATATTGCTTGCAGCATTCTTGTGTAGTTGTCGACAAGGTTCTTCTCCACCCGTTTAGTTAGCGTCTAAGTTGTGCATCCATATAGCAGTATCGACACGATCACTACTTGGAAGGAACTTCGTTTCATTTTATCGGTCAGGTCTGACTTCTATATGGTCGCTAGTCTATTTATAGCTGTCCATGACTTTTTAGTAGCGTGTCGGTGTCTTTTTTGGTTAATGAGACACTGCTTCCTAGGTAGGTGAACTTGTCAACTAGTTTCAGAGAGCTACCGTTTAGTGAGGTAATGTCGCCTGTTTGATTAAAGCACATATATTCCGTTTTGTGTGCATTGACATGGAGGCCAATACCTGCGGCGGCGGACTATGCAGTAGGGTGTCTGCTTGGGCGTGTACATTTGTCAGAAGCGCTATGTCATCGGCGTTGTCTGCGTAGTCGGCGTCGGTAATTGTTTTTTCGGGGTTCCTTCTGCTACTTTTCTTTGTCAGCTCAAAGCCGTTTTCTTTTATTAAATCGACAGATGTTCTAAGCACGTAGTCTAGACAGAGGTATGGGGCTAGTATGTCTTTGCAGTACTCCTGCTACAATGTCGAAGTAGTCTGTGTGTCCATTCGGAGAACGTATTTTCGCTTTGGTGTTTCTATAGAGAATCATTATGGCTGCGACGGTTTCTTTGGGTAGGCCGTATGCGAGAAAAATTTGCTCCATCTTCCCTTTGTGAATGGAATCAAAGGCCTTGGTAAAGTCGACAAATACTAATGTCGCTTGTAGGTTTTTTGCCCGTACGTCTTTAAGAATTCTACGGATAGTCAATATTTGTGACGTCGTGGATCTATTTCTCGGGAAGCCATTTTGTTTCTTCCTAAGAATGTTGTCACTTTAGGGTTCTATGCGGTTGCGTAGTAGGGCATTGTATATTTTGGCTGCTATGGATGTAAGTGTTTTACCTCGGTAGTTCTTGGCTAATCCGAGGTTGCCCTTTTAGGGAAAGTGGGGATGCATCCCTTCATCCCTCTGTCTATAGGATTTTGATTATAAACTGCATAATAGTATAGGAGCAGAATGTCATCGGAGCCGTTATTGTACAATGGCGGTGTTGGTACTATTTAACCTATGGCTAACGAGATAAGGATTTTCATGCATTTCCCAAGGGTATTACCCTGAAGGTGAACGTAATAGCGAAACAGGAGTTCGAACTAGCTTACTACAATCTCACCATCCAGTACTTTCCCCACTATACCACTGGTACACCCTATATAATTGGAGACCATAATTGTTGAACAGAGTTCAGCATGAAACCAACCAACCAACCCGCCCACAAAGCAATCAGCAACTATTTTTTCTTATGACATCTCTGACCCTGAGTTTTAATGTCAGTTAAGAATTCATCTATGGACTAAATGCAATGATATGATTTTTAATTGCACCAGCTCTTAAAACATTTATATAGTAAATTAAATCTGGAGTATTTACTTGTTTCATATGATTGTGAACAATATTTAATTACTTTCAAATTAATAGAAGACGTTGAAACTATAAAATTACCAACAAATTACTTGCATTAGACAGAAATAAATACTGAAAGACATATAAAACCCTGTATATTCTTAGTACTTCTCATGAAAAGATAATTGATGATAAATAATTGTTTGCAATTTAGTTTTTCACACCATCGCGTTGGCTGGTAGTCTTTCATTGGAGTCTGAATGAAAACAAATCTCCTAAAGTCTCCAGGACTCTTCTAAATATTCTAGCCGAGCTTATTAATGCTGTGATCTGGGTGGTCTCTCGATTTTTCTTCTGATTTCTTGTTCTTCCTGTCTTTTTTAGGCCTTTGAGGACTAACATCATCATCATCATCATTTTTATTATTGTTTACTCCTTAAGAGTTTTTCGCATCAGCATTAGCTGATGGCCTTTCACTGGAGTTTGAGAGACAGCAAGTCTCCTCAAGTCTCCAGGACTCTTCTCAGTATTGTGGCCGATCTCAATAATTCTGTAGTTTGGATGGTCTCCACTCGTCCTCTTATTTCTATGTCCTCCAGTCCCTTTATTAACCCATTGGTGACAGTACCATGAGCACCAATTACAATTGGCATAATTTTCACTTTCATGTCCCAGAGTTTCTTCAATTCTCTAGCAAGGTCGAAGTATTTATCCTTCTTTTCATTTTTTTTCAATTTTACTAAAAATTGAAAGAAACAGCCAAGTCCGCAGAAGTAATTGTGCGTGTCATTCTCCAGCACAGATGTTGGGTTGTGCATATACCAGTTGTTCTTATGGTCAAACTCGATTTCTTCTACAATTCCAAGTGGATCACTTTGCCCACCCAGTCATGTCTAGTCTTATACTCTTTCTGTGCGAATTTGCTGCATTGGCTGATTATGTGATTGATTGTTTTGTCTTTATCACCACAGAGCCTTCATTTACTGATATGATTGGTTCTTATAGCATGATTTTGTTCTAGTATCAGGAGAGATTTAGTTTCTCTGTTAAGGTTTCCTTTTCTTTGCCACATCCATATTTTCTTGTGTGATATGTCGCTTATTAGTCGCTTAAAATGTCCATCGATTTGCTTTTCGTTCTATTTTTGTTTTCTGTTTATTGTCGTTCTGTTGGTCCTCATATTACCAGTATTGTTGCTGGTGGCTCTAATCAGTCTTCCTCCACGATTTTGTATGTAGTCTTCAAGCCGTTGCGTTCATGTCTCAACGCTGTCTTCAATACTGGCAAGTCCTCTCACTCCTTCTTTTCTTGACACGTATAATCTGCAAAGATCCTCTCTCGATAGTCATTAGTTTTCTTGTTCTCTGGTCAATTTGTTAAAGTTCTTCTCTGATGCATTTCAAGAATGGTCGCGATTATTATTATTATCATTATTCGAGATTTTTTCACATCCGCGTTAGCCGATGGTTTCTCACTGGATTTTGAGTAACAGCAACTCTCCTCAAGTCTCCAGGACTCTTCTTAGTATCCTGGCCGTTCTCAATAATGCTGTCTTTTGGATGGTCTCCATTCATCCTTTTATTTGCAAGTCCTCCAGTCCCTTCCTCAATCATTTGGTGACTTTACCGAATGCACCAATTACAATTGGTATCACCGTCACTTTCATATTCCATATTTTGTTGGTTATCTAGCAAGGTCTAGGTATTTATCTTTTTTTTTCGATTTCTTTCAGTTTTACCCTGTGGTCAGCAAGAATGTCAAAGACCACGATTCGGCAGGTTGTCTTTTTGTTATTGTTGACTGTCTGTACGTTTGGTCGTCTGGGCGAGATTAGATGATTTTTATTAAAATTATTATTATTGTTCTTGTTGTTATTATTATCAAATAACACGTTACTTGGAACCAAATAACTGTAAGACAATTCTTTATACCAAGGAGAGTTAGTTGAACGCCCTGTGTGTGAGGCTTAGAATACCCTAATATATCCCCTTCAGAGAAGTAAGACCCCCCCACCAAAAAAGGTGTGTGCCGGGTATGACAATTAAGTGCACCTGATGTTTGGAATCACCTCTTCCTTGTCATTACTCCCAGGTACACTCACTCAGATTGTCAGTGCCCGTAAGAGTCCCATTCGTCGGTCAAATAGATCTGTTTAAAAATGATTGGTATTCGAAGGAACCGTGTGTAAAAAGATTTTAAGAAATGATTATCTATAGGAACGTCCAATGAACGTGATTCCCGAACCTCTTGGCATAAAATAACCTTAGACGTTAAAATCAATCAATAAATCAATCAATCAATTTGTTAAGAGTTAGTTGAAGCTATAACTTTTAAATGATAATTATAATTAAATACTATTAATCACTTGAAACCATCTAATAGCTGGAAAAAAGACTAAGTTTAACATAAACAAGGGTTCAAATGCTATAAAACCAACCAAACGAACAACCAATAAAAATTACTCAAAAGTCATACAGCATAATGATTTGTTGACCAAAACTAAAGGGTTTCTTTGCACATAAAATCGATATATACATATCCAAGTATACGGTAAACATTCATCGAACTGTTGATTTGCCGATATAAAAGTTGAAATAGCTATACATTTCCTGCTGTAAATCGTGGAAGTAACCGTAGTGTAATGGTTATCGTCGAAGGAAATGGACACGGCGACACGAGTTCAAATCCTGGACGAGACTGATTGCATTTCACATAGCACTAATACCCATGGGAAAGGTATGAATCCAATTATTCTCCCTCCAGCTATGGGTAAATAGTAGGGCAGACTAGGTTCTTCAGGCTTGGTGAGGCAACTAGTCTAGGAGAAGGAAAACTCTGAATTCAAACCTGTTAAACTCCGCTTAAAAAATTGATCTTGTGTCATATCCTTCCCGAGCGGAGGGGTTGGGTAAATATATCGTGGTTTGTATTTCAGTCGAGATGAAATGCTTAAATTACAAATGTTGGGTTTTTTTTTCAGTAAACATGAACCTCACACAATCTTCTTTGATTTATTTAGCCTTGTGCCTTACTAGTGTAAACTTAGTTAATATTGAGATGTAAGTGGATCACAAAATTTGGGAAATGTTACGCATCTGGTGGTAAATTTTGTATGGCATATTCGGTCGGTATCGCGATAGCTTCGAAGATAAGAGAAGAGGCGTAAACATTTACGAATAGGGGAAGTGAGTTTGATAAATCTTGCCTGATAAAACGGGATATTTTAGCAGCAAACACTTATTTGTGGAGGGAGAAACATGATTAAACATTAAAATAAACACACACACACACACACACACACACACACACACACACACACACACACTCTCTCTCTCTCTCTCTCTATCTATCTATCAATCTATCTATCTATCTGTCTCTCTCTCGCTTACATGCACAAAAAGACATACATATGTACTTATATTTGAAAGTGTATTAAAAAGTGTTTTCAATGTTAAGACAAGGACATTTTGATTGCGCTTATTTCATTTTCTTACTAACGTGTCCTTTAATGCATGTACTGCCGACTGACTGATAATTGGATCAGGCCAGATCCTTCCTTATCTTCAATTTTAAAGCCTTATAATCGACAGATGATGATTGTATAATAGTAGGTTTTTATTTCAAGGGATAAGTCATCATCATTAAAACACTTAAACCAGTGTTATGTAGTAGCAATTTACGAACCTTTTTGCTTCGATATGGCACAAGACCGAATGAAATGAGCACCCAATAAGATTCAAACTTACTAGGTTTGTTAGTCTAGCTTGCTAACCATTACACCACCGAGGGTGCCCAACTACTGTTATGTAGAACGATCAGATTCTGTTTCATATCCAGTTAAGAATACTTTAAAATGACCAAATTCTCGATACCTAAAAATGTTGTATATTGACCTTCGAACCGGCCGAGCTGTCAAAATAGGAAATGCACCAAAGTAAATAACAGGTGCATCCGGTCGATCAGGTTATTATAACCTTGACCATGGATGGGTTGAATGAGTGCAATTTGTGACCCCCACAAGAAGGTGGGGGTGGAACTATTATATAACTCGGTGAGACAGAAAGTCTGTCAGTTTGGAGACCAGACCAGTTGGAGAGAAGATGCAGTAGAGAAAACCAGCACCCAGAGAGGCTGGGCCTCAGGCCCCCGGTTGAGCAGCCCAGGAGAACGGGAAAGAAACGCTGATGGCCATAAGAGTGGGGTCAATATGTGCAGTTCTGTTCGGTCTCCAACTCCCTCTCACACACAACCCTTTCAAGTAAAGATAGAGGTATATTTTTCAAAAAGAACTGTGTCACTCGTCTTTATTGTGTCGTCGTTATGATTTTGCAAGCATTTGCATATGAATATACAACAAAAAGAGACGGAAGAAATTGTGTTGATAATGATATGAAAAAGAAGACAAGGACATGGTTAAGGAATGGAAACCTCAAGAGAAAAAGTGGATTTCTTTTGATAGCAGCAGAAATGGCTTCCTAATTATAAATGTATTTGAGCGTGAATTGATAATCCTATTTACCCAACCCCTCCGCTCGGGCAGGATATGATACAAGGTCAGTTTTTAGGCGTAGTTTAACGGGTTTGAATTCAGAGTTTTCCTTCTCCTAGACTAGTTGCCTCACCAAGGCTGCAGAACTCAGTCTGTCCTATTATTTACCATTATTCTCCTTCCAACTATGATGTATATACATGATAATAATATGACTGTGAAAAAGAAACCTTTAGTGAGAATTAGTCTAGGAGAAGGAAAACTCTGAATTCAAACCTGTTAAAGATTAACCTTGTGTCATATCCTGCCCGAGCGGAGGGGTTAGTAAATATGATAACTTGTTTTAATAAAAAAAAGAAAGAAGAAGAGCGTGTCATGTTGTGGGTTTTGTTGAACAACCACAGTGGAAATGAAAGAAAGCAAAAAGCTGAACAGATACCTGGAACTTGCTAGTGAGCTGAAATAGCTGTGAAATATGCCAGTGATGGTGACATTAATTATAGTCGGAGCTATTCAAAGAGCCTCCAATAACCGCAAAAAGAGTTGGAGGTTGGAAGAAGTGAAACCACCTTGACCTCAGCACTGCTAAAATTGGCTAGCATGATTAGAAGAGTTTAGAGACCGAATGAGATTTGTTGTTACATAGTTTCCATAGAAAAAAACCATCAGGGAGGGCTTGTGGGAAAAATTCTCAATTACGAAAAATAATGGATTCAGAGTCTTTACATAGTTTTATACATCCTAGCATATTGGCCTAGTGAGTAGAGTGTTCGCCAATGGTCTGGGAGACCTGGGGTTCAATCCAACGTCGCGTCATACCAAAGACTTTAAAAATGGTACTTGATACCTCCTTGCTTAACACTCAGCAGTATAAGGTACGTATCAAAAGTAAAGTGGAGCAATCCAGGAAAAGGAGTAGCGCCCTCCCCTACACCACGTGGTAGTAGCAATTTAAAAGGGAGTCTTCTGGTCACCCTCAACTAAAGGGAGACAACTTTACATACTTTTACATATAGTCGACCATAGTCGAGGGTAACCCGAAGGCTCCCTTTTCGATAGCTACTACACCAAGGTGTAGGGGAGGGCGCTACTCCTTTCCTGGATTGCTCTACTTTACCCTTGATCCGTACCTTATAATGCTGAGTGTTAAGCAAGGAGGCATCAAGTACCATTTTTTGAGTCTTTGGTATGACTCGACCTGGGATTGAACCCAGGTCTCCCGGGCCATTGGCGAACACTCTAACCGCTAGGCCAATGTCCACTTTTACATATATATATATATATATATATATATATATATATATATATATTCATATATATATTGCTAAAAAACGGATTCATATATAATCTTTACATATTTACATGAAAAAAGCCAAAGGATAGTGATATTTTGGAAACACAAATCTGCAATAGACTGATTTCTGCAATTAACAACACGAGTATCCACAGAATTAAGGACAAACAGGAAAACAACAAACAGAAATATAGAAAAAATACCATCGAGAAAAAGAATAACTGTACGGATATTTCAAATGACAAACAAAAAAAAATCCACATGAGGTGATCTGGATTTTGTTAAAGAGGGGAGAGCTCAAAAGTAGGGCAGACTAGGTACTTCAGCCTTGGTGAGGCAACTAGTCTAGGAAAGGGGAAAACTTTGAATTCAAACCTGCTAAACTCCGCTTAAAAAATTGACCTTGTGTCATAACCTGCCCGGGCGGAATGGTTGGGTAAATATGATAATAATATGACTGTGAAAAAGAAACCTTTCGTGAGAATCAGAATCTTTTCTGATAGCAGCATAAAACAACGCCATAAGGACTTACTATGTCAAAGTAAGAATACACAAGACGTAACAAAATAGCAGATGTAAACTATTTGGTGGTCGAGACGAAACGATCAATCGCCTAATGAGTGAATGCAGCAAATTAGCAAAAGGAGAGTATAAGACTAGACACGACTTGATGGGGAAGGAGATCCATTGGGAATTGTGCAAAAAATTTTAATTTGACCATACGAACAAATGGTATATGCACATCCGGCAATCCATCCAAGAAAATGAGACGCACAAAATTCTTTGAGATTTTGAGATACAAACAGATCACCTAATCTCGGCCAGACGACCAGACCTTGTGATAGTCAACACAAAAAAAAAAAAGAAAAAAGAGAACCTGTCGACTAGTGGGCTTTGTAATCCCAGCTGACCACTAGGTAGAACTGAAAGAAAGTGAAAGGAGAGATAAGCACCTGGACCTTTCTAGAGAATAGACTAAAACAATGGAATATAAAGGTGACTGTGATACCAATTGTAATTGTTGCACTTGGTACAGTCAGTAAAGGATTGATAAAGAGACTGGAGGACTTGGAAATAAGAGGAAAATTGAAAACTATCCACACTGTTGTATGTTGACCTTCGACCCGGCCAAACGTGCCATTCCAAAGTGATGCACCGGAAGGAAGTGACACATTCCGATGGCAGTTATGAGAAGAAATCGCGTAGGCGGGTTTTGCTGACAATATGGGACAAGGTAAAATCCCATGGTACACTCATAGACTGATGCACCGGAAGAGAGTGACCTGTGAACTGCATGACAGTTATTTCCGCTTGATGACGATCAAACATGCCATTCCAAAGATTGAGTAGGCGATTGAACTATTGAATAACTCGGTGAAGACAGGTATGATAAACTTACAAGGAGTGAAATAATAATGTCGTCACTGGTAATCTTTTGATGAGTGAATGAAATGATTGTAAAAAAATAAATTATTTTGATACATCAAATAATATCGACATGTTTACACGAGAAAATTATGTATCTTGTCATCGATGAGACTATCTTGATAAGTATATTCATTAATCCTGCCGATCGAGCTGGCAGATCGATTTTTAGCCGATTTTAACAGATTTTGGAGTAAGATAAGGAGTAAGATCCCCACCAACGAGTGTTCTGTATATGACAAAAAGCAATCTGATGGTCAGGTTCCAGTAATCCAGTAATGCCAGAGTTATGGGGAATGTGGAGTACCCCATCATTGCCATTGTTATCCCGGTTCACTCTGGCCTGAAGTGGTAGCACCTGACGGGGTCCTATCTATGGGTCAAATAGAACTAAAATGTGTACTTATGCAAAACTGAATTTGTTATATAATTGCGGAGGGATTTTTCATATATTATCATTTTTTCGTTGGTTATATCTTATCTTTTGGTTTAGTTAGGCTTAGAACAGTTCGGCTTAGTGCACAGGTAGGGGCACACATTGAGCGCAGGTGTTTACGCTCGCGCGGGGAGGATGTGACAATCACAGATGTCATAATAGAAACCCCGGATAGAAATAAGACTGGGGATGTGAATGACGTCATGCCCAGAAGCGATGGGCTGAGGATTTTGTGTGATTTTTGAAAAAAAGCAGTGAGTTGAGATTTGAGGCTGGACGAAGCGGGTTGATTTCTGAGCTGGGCGAGGTCATTCCGGTGGACTACGGGATGCCCGCGCGCTGTTGGGTCAGATGGAAGAGTCAACTAGGTAAAAATTGTGTCTCTCTCCTCAAGTTGAAAACCTAAAAGTCAAGAAGGTAATAAAAGTCTCGTACCTGAACTAAAGAAATTCGTCAGTGATTCGGGATTCCTATGCATATGAACAATTTCACGTATTCGTATATCTGGATATGCAACAAATTTCTTAAAAGAGAACTGTTTTTACATTTAAACTATGTACTTATGCTAAACTGAATCGTTTAAAATGGAACTATTTATGTATGCTAAACTGAATTGTTTGAAATAGAAATCTTTTGACATATAACTGTGAGTAAACAAAAGCTATACTTATACTAAACTGATTAGTTTTAATTAGAACTGTTTGACTATACTGAATAGTTTGAAATAGAAATGTTTTTAACTATTAAACTGTGTACTTATGCTAAATTGAATTCTTGACAAGTTGCCAAGGCAATGTTAAAGAATCTAGTCTGTTCTACTATTTACCCATAGCTGAAAAGAGGTAATTAAGATGCTTACATTTCCCAAAGGTATCATTGTCATGTGGAATGATTTTACGAAGATCATTAAATAAGTTTCCACACTTTTTTCGTATGGGCACTTTTATTGATAGTACACACATGAAACTCTAGTCCCCTTTGAAGTAATCTCCTCCGGCTGCAATGCACTTGTTCTACCGTTCCAACAACTTCTGGAAGGCCCCATGGAACTCTTCTTGAGTGAGCATGTCAATGACCTTCGTCTCAGCCTCTTTCATTTTCTCAATTGTCTCATAACGACAGCCTCTGAGCTTAGGGAATAAGTAAAAGTCACAGAGAGCAAGGTCTGGACTATAGGGAGGCTGAGGAACTGTCTTGATGCCCATCTTGGTCAAATAGTCTGTGACAAGGAAAGAGTTGTAGACTGGTGCATTGTCCTGGAGGAAATGCCACTGACCTGATTTGAAGAGTGCTAGCCTCTTTCGACGGAATCTCTTCCAGAACTCCCTTAAAACCTCAATATAGTAACCCTAACCCTAACCCTTTGGCCAATCAACTCTGGTTATTGACTTCCTTACTCCTACCACACCTCTCATCCTCCCTCACAGACTCCCTGCCTTCCTTGAATCTCTTATGCCACTCAAAACTGATGTTCGATTCATGCAAGATGGTTGAAAAGCAGTCTGAAGCATTCCATACATTTCTGTGGCAAGTTTAAAGCAGAAATTTATTGCATATCGTTCTTCTAAAATGTCCTCACGTCCAGATTGCATTTTTGAAATTCACCAACTGTGACAATCAGGCTTTAGTAGGATGTATTCTAGTTCCTGTTGTAACTGTTCATTTGAAGCTGAAATCATAAAAATTGGTCTGTCATCTCATTATTTGTATAGCAATAACAGACTAAATTCCCAAGAATCTATGACAGTTTTAAATGCCTGTACAAAAATGTCTGGAAACCTATTGAAGGCACCACGTATGTCGAAAGAAAAAAAGAAAAAATTAACCCATGAAAAATGAAAGAAAATCATGATCAAATATTTCACCCGCAGATAAAAAAAAATCGTAAAATATAATTCTAATGACCTGTTGACATTCTTTGTCTTATTGTTATACTTCTCTTCCTGGCTAAGGCATGAAACTATCTCTCCCTCCTGTTAGCCTACTTGCCATTCTGTATTAGCTATATCATTATGACTACTACCCAAGAATAAATGCTGGCGCATATGAGTTATTTATATTTCTTAAAATTATCTTACCATATCAATGGCAGTGTGATAGCTGCTATATCTATTGGTGGCGTCTAATATATTCATATGTGGAAAACAACTGGTGGCTTTTATCAAGAATAACCTAATCTCAGCTTTAACTGTCCACTTGACTTTAGAAATCAAAACAGTCGCTTGCACCAGACATTCTTGAAAGTCTAGACAAGGTTTAGAATAACGGACTTCAATATATATGCCAAGACGATAAAAATAAAAGATGAAAATTAAACAAAAAAAATTCTTGAATAAACATGAAAACATTTTCAGTCAAAAGCAAATACACATTTTTTTTTTTTAAATATTTACATATGCATGCATATTCTTTTATCTAAAAACTGGTTTCTTGGCTAGGAAGTTTGTTTCAACTAATTTTTTGGTTGGCCGTCGTCTTCAACACAAAAATAGTGGGTGGCAATCTAGGCGTCTTTGAAATTATTTCACCTTGGCAAACTGACAAATCTAAGATTGAACTAATCATAAGAATATTAATTTAATCTTATCTTAGGTTCAGAGATGAAATATTTTCATTATCACAAAATTTCCTTCAATATCTTTACATCTTTTTCAAGCTCTTGGGAACAATAATTTAATTGCCCAGTATCCTGAGACGAAGTATTTTCATTAACCGACACATATAATTTTGTTCAGTTGGCTGGGGCGGTACAATACACCGACTGCATCTCTATAAAGGAGTAAGAACCCTCACTACCAACGAGTGTCCTGTATATGACACAAAACAATCTGATGGTCAGGTTCCAGCAATGCTGGAGCTTTTGTTAATGTGGAGTACCCTTTCATTGCTATCGTTTCCCGGTTCACTCTGGCCTGAAGTAGTGGAACCAGATGGGGTCCTATCTATGGGTCGAATAAAACTAAAATGTATACTTAAATAGAACTTAAAAAGAAATAGAACTGTTTTTACATTTAAACTATGTACTTATGCTAAACTGAATCGTTTGAAACGGAACTGTTTTTGTATGCTAAATTGAAGTGTTTGAAATGGAAGTATTTTGACATTTAACTGTAAGTAAACAAAAACTATCCTTACACTAACTGAATAGTTTTAATTAGAACTGTTTGACTATACTGAATCGCTTGAAATAGAAATGTTTTTAACACTTAAACTGTGTACTTATGTTAAACTGAATTGTTTGAAATAGAACTGTTTATTTGTATAAAAATGGATTTGGTATTAAATAAGCTACTAAGGTTGATATGCCATAAAACACAAACAAACAAAGATATATTCTTGAATAGTATCTTCATCTTCAACTTGTTCTTAACTACAATGCTTCAAGTTGTCCGATGTCCTGAGATTAAATATTTTCATTATTATAGTTTTCTTTTACTACTAATTTTGTCTTTCCGTTGTTGTTTTTTTCCCATAATACATTTTGTTGTCAGAAATGAATGTAAAGTATTGATGTTTCATATTTTTTTTACTTCATTTATAGTTTCTCCGATTTTCTTTATAAAAACGTTGTTAAAACAGATTTTTCGTTACAATCTTCTGCTCATAACTAGTAACTTTTTTTCTTTTAATTTGATCTTGAGATTTTAGCTGTCTGACGTTCCGAGATAAGGATTTTCCATTATACCGCACATTTTTATAAGTTATGGTTATATGATGTCTGACATTAAAGCTGGAGGATATTTATTATATCACACATTATTTTACTTAGTGTGTACAAAAATAACAGCTTTTAAAGGATAGAGACTGAATACACCATTGAAAACTATCATATTTTTCGCTTTTCTTGTAGTTCTTTCTATTTATCGCAAGTCATGTGATATTCAGAGATAAATTTTTCTTTTTCATTATAAAAATTCGCTTATTTTTATGATAATAACAACAATCGTTCTCTGATGCAGTAGTCGTTTATTAAGTTTAACCAAAAGCCACACTCTGGCCAGAGGTCAGTAGTTAGTGGCCAGAACTATTAGATAACAATAAATAATGATCAGCTTCCTTTCAGAAAATGGATTATTGTAAACATTTCTTCTCCCTCTCCCACTCTCTCTCTCTCTCTCTCTCTATATATATATATGTATTAATGTATACTTTTTCTCTTTCTCTCATACTCGCTCTACTCTCTCTTTCTCTTTCTCACCCTCTCACTCTCTCTTTCTCACCTTCTTTCACTCACTCACTCACTCACTCTCTCTCTCTCTCTCTCTCTCTGTTTCTCTCTTTTAATCTTCTCCTCTCTCTCTCTTTATTTCTCTTTTTTCCACACTCTCTCTTTCTCTCTTTCCCTCTCTCAATGTCTCTCTCTGTTCCACTCATTCTCTTTCTTATCTTTACTCTCCTTCTCTCTCTCTTTCTCTCTCTCTGTCTGTCTCCCTCTGTCTCTGTCTCTCTTTCCTTCTCTTACCCCTCTCTTTGTATCATATATAGATATTTGCTGACTTTTAAATCAGAACTACCCAAACTTACGACTGTGAACAAAGGTTGTGACCGAAGACCAAAACAGAAATGAATAGAAATTCCATGATTTAGGTAGTACAAACGAGTGCTGATTCCAGCAAAATGATAAAAAGAAGTTATAAAAAAAAAAGATTATAATTGCATAAAAAGCTAAAGGGATTATGAAATATATGTATTGTACTCAAACAATAAAAGATGACATCAAATGTAAAAAAAATCATCATCAAAATATGAAATATATTAACAAAAGGATTTTTTTTTAATTGATAAGCATTACAAAAAGAATTGAAACAAAGGCAGAAAAAAGAGTTCGTTTTCACAAAGAATTGATATGATGAATAATTTTGAAGTCAGGGTTCAGGCCCAGACCACGAAAAAAAAAAAAAAAATTCAACCAGTTTCAAACAAAATTCACAACAACTAAGACTAGGATTTGTAACTCTTCACCAGACCTGTAATAGGGAGTGTTGGAAAGTATTTATAGAGATGAGATGCACAGGTACCATCCGACTGACCCTGATGGGGTTTTAGTGTAACGTTATTAATCTAGCATCATTAAAGGAATCTTTTCCGGTGCTTGCAGGTAGAGGTGGTTCACTGTTCCAGGAACATGGTCTGGCCGTGATGGCACAACTCTAATAGCGTGTTTTGGTTAGGAGTAACCTGGCTGAACACATTCTTCTCCAATTCTACAACTAGTCTGAATTCAGATGGTTGGTTGGTTGGCATTTTTTGGAATATGAACTCCAATGGTTCATGTATTACCAAATCCTAATTATATATATATATATATATATACTTTAAGAAAAACAACAAAACTGGACACATAGGATTATAAATTTATTTCCATCCTGTTACGTATTTTTGAAATTTCCAAAAACACGAAAAAAAATTAACAGGACTTCTTCAGATCTTTTAGATAAAAAAAAAACTAGAATAGACACTGGGCCCTCTTTGCTCTAGCATAAAAAAGAGGATCATAATGGCTTTTAAGTTTTGGGGATTTAAGATAGAAATCTCATCTAATATTAAAATAGTCAATTTCCTGGATGTGACTTTAGATCTATCAAATAATTCTTATAAACCTTTGATAAAGACTAATCAGAACCCATCGTATAATAATATCAATTCAAATCACCCTAAAAACATAATTAAACAAGTCCTAAAAGCAGTAGATTTAAGAATATGTAAGCTATCTGCAAATGAAAAAATTTTCAAAGAGAGTAGTAAGAGGTATATAGATGCCCTATATATATATATATATATATATATATATATATTGTGTGAATAGTTTGTAGGTAACTTTATTTTTCATATTTTTAGAGCTCTTTTGTCTACATAAATGGTTTCAAATATTCTTATTTAATACAAATGATACTATTTACCAAGTATTCCTATGTGTAACACAGTTGCCGTCATGGTTAATTATTTTAGTACCTGGTTTGGTTAGGCCGCGAGTTTTTCAGTTAGCTGTTAACTTAGCTAAAATCTCTGAGCGGAAATGTAAGTCGAATTGGAAAGTTTCAGCGAGTACATAACGATCAACGCAGGAAGCCCAAAATATAAACAAAATGGATTCATGTCTTGACACAAGTTTGATTGAGGAAATGAAAACTGAATTTGGGACACGTGTGAGATGACGCAATAATTTGGCAAGACGTCATCATCTTACCAATATCTTGAATTTAAACTGAAGAAGTTGTCAGTCAGTCTGTCAGTCGGTCAGTTGTCTGTTAGAAGTTTGCGCGGGCTGGGGGGCGTGTCTCTTTGTGTCTGTTCATAGAAATATATGTACTCTCTTTCGAGCTACTCTATGCAGTCAGAATATCAATAAAGGATTGTTAATTGTTGACGGAGAGTTCTTCTTGTTTTTGAGTTGCCAACACCCAGGCAACTTTGTTCGACCGTCAGAAGTCCAGGTGGAGGATGGAGTGTATCATGAACTGTGCATTTTTCAAACACAGCGTGGGCACAAAGAAGATTGATAAACAGACTATTTGGAAATACAATTGGTCCTGGATCAAGCGATAGTGTTATAATTGATTCCAGGCCAAACCATAGTGTTATATTTGGTACCATTATCAGGATTCTACCCTGAAAATCTACGACACTGCTCGGCACAAGATTCGACCATAAAAACCCATGACACGGCCATAAATAGGATTCGATCCTGAAAACCCACAGTGGTACTAAATTTAGAGCCATGCAAACATATTAAACATATTGTGTAGTGTGGGTAACCAGATTAAATTATAGAGCCACATATGTAATATCGATAATTTGTACACAGCTGAATGGATTAAAATAACTAATAATAATAATCTTTTGAAGATAATTGAATAATTTTATTTGACAAATAGATGTGACCCTAACAGGTACAAGCATTCAGGGTCAGAATGAACCTGAGAGTAATGGAAATGAAGGAGCACTCCACATTCCCCAAATATCAAAGACTCGAGCCTCACCATCATATCCAGTATTGTGTTATACCAGGACACTCGTTAGGGGAGGTTTTACTCTTCTGCAGTAGTACAGCCGGCGTTTTCTACTGTCATAGCCGACTGGACAAGTGAATTCCAGACTAGTTACCATACCAGCGTTAAACAATTCTGCCTGCCCTACTATTTACCGAAAGATAGAGGAGGGATAATTGGATTCATGCTGTTTCCAAGGGTTATGTGAAATGTAAACAGTGTCACTTGGATTTGAACTCCGCTTACCAAGTCAACTTTCTATGACGACAAACGCCTCCACGGCAGAAGGATATAGTAAGAAATAGTTTTCCGGTTGAATAACAAGCGTTTCAACGTGGCCGGATAAGAAGACAAACTAAAAGAAGTACATTTAATGTATGTTTGAATCAGCTGTTCAAAGTTCATGTTTTGTGTGGATAAAACTATTCTATGTTTGATTTGGGTTGATTTGATACACACAGTTAAAAGATCAAACATCTATTTCAAACAATTCAATTTAGCATTAATCAACAATGTTTTATAGTTCCAAGTATTGCAACTTATCACAAACAATTCAAGTAAAAGGTCATTTTTTTCAAACACAGTTAAATTATTAGACAGTTCTATTTCAAACAATTCAATTTAGCATAAGTGGTTTGTTTGCACTTCGTTTAAATGTCAAACAGTTCTATTTGACTCACAAATAGGACCATATCAAGTGCTATCACTAACTCAGTGGACCTGGGAGCGATGGCAATGAAGGAGTACTCTGCATTCTCCAAAGCTCAAGTAATACTGGAGCCTTACCATCATATTGTTTAGTGTCATATTTAGGACACTCGTTGGTGGAGGGGAGATCTTACCCCACAGCAGAGAAACAGTCGGTGTATTCTACAGCCAACTGGGTTGAAATCTACTTTAGTTAATGGGAAGTCACACCGACGGTGCAATAAAAATCTGATCAAAAATCAGGATTTAAACCTTGAAAACGGTTAGGAGTAGTTACTGAAGAATAATTGTATGAATGCTTTTGACTAGGGTATTAGCGCTAAGTGAAACGCAAACAGCATTGTCCAGAATTTGAACTCGGCTTGCCATGTCCATTTCCTACGACGATGAACGTAACACCTCGAAAGTCTCCACTCATTCTAGATGTAAACAAATTTATACGGGATTGTAAAGAGTATATGTGTTATATAATGACTGTTAACATGGATTTTGGCTTCGTTATATGAGAACCACGCGGTCAGATTTAGATAGTCAGTCCGGTCAGAATCGAGAGTCAAGCCAGAGAGGCAGCCGATCAGAGGCGTTAGTGTGGTCTCTGACAATACGGCTTGCAAGGGGTTGCAAGCGTTGGCACCCCCTGGCTCCAGGAAGAAAGATATGGGGCAAGAGGGAGTCTCCTCTCTGAGCATATGTTTCTCCATCTATCTGTCAAACTTACAACAAACAGTGTGCCCCTTTTGAGAATAAAATGAGAGAGATAGATAGATAGAGAGAGAGATTTTTATAAAGAAGTGTGTTTCGTTTCGTTCTTTGAAGTTCGTTCATTATCTTTCGTTATGTTCTTGGTTGGGTTTATGGGAAATATGCAACATATGTATAAAAAAACCCAAAGTTCTGAAGCCAAATGATGAAAATAGCATTTATCCCAACGCAGAAATATCTATTTTCTCAGATAATCTATTCCTTAATGAAAAAAAAAAAATACACGTCAGTTTGGAAGAAAGCATCTGATAAATTCCAACATCATTTGATCAAAATAAATTTAAAAAATCAAATAATTGAGAGAAATGATAATTATTACTAAAAATTACAATTAATCATTACAATTAATTATTTTGAAAATCTCAACAGATTATTTACAATACATTTTCCCACCAAAAATCCAAGAAAATTTAAATAAAGTAATAAAATTTGCGACAAGTTTTATAGAGATGTTTTCTTATAAAATGGTTGTTATCTATGATCAACATTGTTCATTTTGAATATTTTCTGAATAGTTTTATTATGAAAAAGTTCTTTTGCATCCAACAACATTTAGACAAACTGTACAATATATAACAACCATAAAATATTTAACATAAAACCCCAAAAATCTTTTGCCTATAAAATTCATGAAAAACGTGATCATTAAGGATTTTATGGTGAAATACTTGGTATGAAGTAATATTGAGAATATAACAATTTCTGTTTAGAAATCTATGGAATATAATAAAATTCTTTTAAAATGAATCAAATATAAAACATTCTTAAAAAAACTATTGCCAAATACGAGAATTTATAGCCCCGTAAGGTATATAAATTAAAAGTTTCTTGCCGAAAAATGATTGATTTATACAGGAATTCATTAACATTATTTAGCATATAAAAGAATTCATAATACCGGAGAAGATTTAAGGTTTGGTTTCTTTGTTTAATGGCATATCAACCTTTGTAGGTTATTTAATACAAAAGCCATTCTCCAAGAAGAACAGTAGTGGTACTCTTTAACCCATAACTGGGAGGATAAGGGGGTTCATACCTTTCCCAAGGGTATTTGCCCGAAAGTGAACGTAATAGCGCGACTGGAGTACGAACTCGCGTTCTACGATTCCGCAGTCCATTGCTTTAACCATTACACCACAAAAATACCACCTCAGAAGATTTAAAGTTTCTGTCTAAAATATGATTGATATATACAAGAATTCGAATATGAGGTGCCCGTGGTGTAGTGGTTATCGTCATAGGAAATGAACACGGCGACACGAGTTCAAATCCTGAACGAGAGTGATTGCATTTCACATAGCACTAATACCCTTGGGAAAGGTATGAATCTAATTATTCTCCCTCCAGCTATGGGTAAATAGTAGGGCAGACTGATTTCTTCAGCCTTGGTAAGGCAACTAGTCTAGGAGAAGGAAAACTCTGAATTCAAAACCTGTTAAACTCCGCTTAAAAACTGACCTTGTGTCATATCCTGCCCGAGTGCAGGGGTTGGTAAATATCTATACAAGATTTCGTTAAAATTTTTTAGCTTATAAAACAATAATTAACACCATATGGGATATAACATTAAAAGTTTCTTACCCAAAAATGATTGATATATACAATAATTCACAAACATTATTTAGTATATAAAAGAATTTATAACACCATATGCTAGTGAAAATTTAAAGTTTCTGGCCAAAATGTGATTGATTTATACAAACATTCATTAAAAATATTTTGTTTAAAAAAGGGATATTTTTTTGTTTAATGGCTTATCAACCCTTGTAGGTTATTTAATGCCAAATCGATTTTGTTTTTCGTGTATGTAAGTTAACTTGCAAAAGAAATCGTATGCCATATAACATTAAAAGTTTTTTTTTTGTCAAAAGCGATTAATATATACATAAATTCATTACAATTCATAATATTAAAAGTTTCTTTCCCCCAAATAATTGATATCAACAAGAATTCATTAAAACTATTTAGCACATAAAGGAATTAACACTATGTGGTATATAACATTAAAAGTCTCTTGCTAATAATTATTCGTATATAGATTAAATAATTAAAAATAATTGGCTTATAAAAGAATTTATAAACCCTCATGGAAAAGAACATTTAAAAAGTATCCTATAAAAAATATTTGACTTAGAAAAGAATTCATATTCTTCGGATTAAACATTTTGAAAAATATTCAATAATAATCGTTATACAAAATTTGTAATATCTTTATAAAAATGGTTGTCTTTTAATATTCATAAAAATCGGTAGCATAAAACGGCAATTACAAGATATGTTGGATATAAATTCATTCATAAAGAATATAGGATTTAAAACAATATTTTAAAAATGTGCCACGGACGATTTTTTGGAAAAAAAATTCTTGAAACTTACACAATATTTATCTTTAAAAAATTCGGCAGATAATAAAATGCCTGAAACAGAATTTATAAAAAAATGTTGAATGCATTCATAAAATGTGTGGCAATCATAAAATGTATGGCATGCAGCAACATTAAGAAAGATTTGGGATGTATAAGGTTTTTATAAACATTTTTGACATAGAAAAACAAAATATATGCAGTATATAAGAACATTCCAAAAATTTTGATATATTTTAGCATCCATACAAATGTGTGACATTTAAATATTTCTATTTAAACTGTTTTGTGTCTAAAGACATTTATAAAAAGCATATGATATGGCATTCATAGAAATCTGCGACAATGTAAATTCTTTTTTTAAATATTGAATTAGATATAAAAATATACTGAGTATCAAAAAATATTGTACTAAAAGTTAGAAATGTTTGTTATGAAACAATATCAAAATGTATGGCGTATAAAAAGAATTGTATTATCTAACAACATATTAACGAGGCAATGTGCTTTATACGGTTATAAAATTGTGTGGCATATAAAAATTCAGAATATATACATATTTTTTTCTTGTTACAAACAGCCAACTTTTTCTTGTCATACAACTTTTCCAAACTTTTTATATATTTTTACACTTTTTATATATCCATCGTTAACTTAACATCACTAATATAACCCCTCATAGCCCTGATGATGGTTTAGCAGAACCGAAACGCTATAGTGTCGACTTTGTTTCTCAATAAATCTCCCCTACTTGGATTACCTTGTTATCAATTTTTCTTTACCATCTGAAAGACTACAATCCATTATTTTCTTCCATATATATATATATATATATATATATATATATATATATTGTCATTGTTGTTTCCGACCGTAATCGAGGGCCACCCGAAGGCTCCCTTGTATATGTGTGTGTTCGTGCGTATGTATGAAAATAAAAAAGTCGTAATAAAAATGTTTTTCTTAAATTAAGAAAGTGTTCAATACTAAAAGGCTAATGAATTTGAAAAATACCATCTTCATATGAAATATCAAAGGGTTTCATGCATTTGAAAACTTTTGTAATGAAGCTGGCATGAGGATGTAAGATCATTTATTTTATGTTCGTAATCAGAAAATTCTCAGACACAAATCCTGTCATCAAAAAGAACAACAGGCTTATCAAAATAGTCGCCACTATATGAATTAAAGGCAACATTACTATCAACCATTGTAAAATTCCTGATGAAAGTGAAAAACACTAGAAATACGCGTTGAAGAAAAATGAATAACTTAAAAAATAAATCTCATTATGAACCTATTCCTTTTAAAGTATATAAATAAATATATATATATATATAAGTGTGTGTGTGTGTGTGTGTGTGTGATGTAGTTTGCTAGATTTAGGAATAATAATCAATATCAGTGATAGAGCATTTGCTGACCTAATTTTATGAAGCGTAGAAACAGCCAACGGAGCTTCGTGACCGCCAGTTTCTCGCTTATGCGATCATCATAGGCGTGAAATTGACTGTCACCGAGCGCCATTGACTTTATATCAACACTATCCAAGATTAAACACACACACACACACACACACACACACACACACACACACACACACACACACACATACACATTCGCACACACACATATATATATATATATATATAAGAGGAATAATGAAGACGTTCGCACAGATTTTTGACAAATTCCAACTTTAGCAATATATATCTACACAGACTTTACAAGCAAAGCTAGCTAAAAAGCTACCCTTGCCTTGGATGATATAGACAGTTCGGCACTCTGCCAGCTTTGAAGATATAACTTGTCAATCAAAAATCACCTGATGGTTTGATTGTATCTCTATTTTACCTTCAAAGCCATTGGTTATTGATATATGAAGGGCGAGACCTTTGACTTTGAGATTGTAGTGTGGAGAGTATTTCCTTTCGTAAATGAATTGATGATAAATAAACAAAAAGAACCCATCTACTTAGATTGATGGAATTGTTACTTCAGTTAATGTTATTTTTATTATGCTAGACGAGTGAAACATTAGAGACAAAGAATGTGTTGACCCCACAGGGATACATACACTGTCTATATTAGTAGGGACACGTGTAAGGATCAAATTAAAAATACGATCAAGACCAACTTGCTATCAGGCAAAGGAAATGTACTTTGATATTTTGTAATGTTAGCTTATTCCGGCTCTAAGAATCAAACGTAATAAATTAAACGGTGTGGCTTAGAGTATACTTGTTGTATCTCCTACTCTGAGGAAAGACCCCAACAAAAAGGGGTTTACTGTGTACTAAATTAAACTGAATATGATAACGAAGCTTCAGTTCTGGAGTACCTCTTCATTACCATTAATCCCAGGCCAACTCTGAATCGATCCATGAGTCAAATCGATCTGTTATTAAATTATTCGCATTCGACTGGACTATATGCAAAGAAAAATTAAACTAAACATAAAATGTAAAAATGGTCATACCATGAACGCGATTCCCGAAATTCTAGACACAGAATAATCCTATACGGTTCGACATGCCATTAACATAAATCAGTCAATCAAATAACATCAGTAAGATGAACTTGCAAAAGACGATATAACATGTGACTAATGGATATCTCTAAATATAAACACATCTATCCATGATTTTTGAGTATGTACAAAGACAAATCAATAACTTCGTAACCTAAAGATCGAAATGATATTTTAAACCAGAAATGTGTGTGTGTGTGTGTGTGTGTGTGTGTAAAAGAGAAAAAGGAATTAAATCTGACGGTATGATTATATGTAAAAAAACAAGGTATTCAGAGGATTACTTTATTTCTAGTTTAATAATCTGCCACTGTTTCCACTTCGGTTTCTATATAAAAACATCACAAGGGCAATTTTAATAAGTGATATTGTATCTTTTGAATTGTATTTCATTTAAAGTTGAAACGAAAAAGTGAGAAGATTCTTCCCATTTAATTACCGTTGGTTTAAATCTATGAGACTTAATTCGTTTTCAAAATTTGTTTTAAATCGTAACGTATTTGATATTGATTTTAAGAATTTTTAGAAACTTTATCAGAAATTTTCAAAATGTTTGTTGCTAATCGTAATTTAAGAAGAATCATTATTGTATGTATTAACGAAAAACATTAATAGGTGAGTATAAATTTTAATAATTATTGAAATCTAACTGTTTAAATACGAAATCTTTGAACGAATTTGATCGAGTTGAAAAAGCCATGTTTTTGATAGAATTATAATTACAAATAATGCAAAATTCAACAATATTTCTATGTTGGTCATTATATATATCAACAAACGTTTTGTAATCTTAAGGTTAGAATTATGATTTGTTCCAAAGTTTTTTTTACTGATGCGTCTTCTTGGTCACCAATTTAATGTTCCTTTTTGTGTCCATATTTTAGTTTTTTGATGGAGAGGCAAGTTTCATATCTTCTATGGATAGAGTATAATTCTTACAACAGATTTAATATGATTATTACAGTTTTTATAATTTATTATATTCTTAATTTATTAGTCTCGTTTTTTGCCTATTTGAGCATTCGTGTCTCCTCTAATGACTAAATTGTTGCGTTAGTGAATGCGTCGAACAAGGGTCGATAGCTCGTTGTAGAAGATGATGGAAAACTTTTACATTTGTAAATCTTAAAAACTTTTTTTTAACACATGTATAAAATTTTTACAACATTGAAGTTGTGCCAAGTCATTTTCTATATAATGAAGGTCATCATTAAACATTTGGGAGTAAAAATTCTAAGAGATCAAAAATAAAAACTTATGACTATTCCACTATTTATTTCGGTTTTATGATGCGAGTGAAAATAGATGCCGTCACTTTATTTTACATATTATTATTATTATTATTATTATTATTATTATTATTATTATTATTATTATCTCATTAGAGCTTTTCACATCAGCGTTAGCCGATGGTTTTTCACTGGAGTCTGAGTGACAGCAAGTCCCCTCAAGTCTCCAGGACTCTTCTTAGTATTCTAGCCGTTTTCAATAATGCTGTCGTTTGGATGGTCTCCACTCGTTCGACAACTTCCAAGTCCTCTAGTCTCTTTAGTAATCCTTTAGTTACTGTTCCAAACACACCAATTCCAATTGGTATAATTGTCACCTGCATGTTCCACAGTTTTTTCAATTCTCTATCAAGGTTGAAGTACTTTTCAAGTACTTTCTTGAGAAGAAAGTACCTTCTTTTCAGATTATTTCAGTTTTATTCAGTGGTCAGCCGGGACAGCAAAGTCGACTATTTTGCAAATTCACTTTTTTTTGTTGATTATTATAAAGTCTGATCTTCTAGCCGGGATTTATTTAATCTGGTCTTCAGGCTGGGTTTTTAAATATTATTATTATTATTATTATTATTATTATTATTATTATCAAAGATGACTGAAAAGAATTCGACCAGTCAGCTAGGGCTAGAGAATACACTGACAACATCTCTACAGAAGGTTAAGACCTCTTCAACGAGTGTTCTGGATATGAGCGAAAACTGCATTTGATAATGACGTTCCAGTCCTGATGCTTTGGGGGAATGTGGAGTACACCTTAATTGCCATTACTCCCTGGTCCACACTGACCTGGAGTAGTAGTACCTAAGGTCACATCGAATTAGAACTGTGTAACTATTTAACTGTAAGCAAACAAATGAAAGATTGCTAAATGCAATTGTTAATGGTTCATAGCAATACTTGAAACCATTTAACTGTGTGCAAACAAATGAGCTCTGGCTCGTTTAAAAATGTTACCTATAAAATATTTATTCGCAAATTATGTATATCTATAATATGTATGAACAGGATTTCGAATTAAATAACCTACAAGGGTTGATATGACATAAAACCCAACCAAATAATCAAGTAAATAATTGTTCGAAGTTGATTTTTATTATCTTTTTTTTGCGAGTGAGACGAGGCAAATGAGGATGAAGCCTGTTTAGTAATTGTCCGAAATGTCTGTTATTGCAACCCAAGTGCATCTATTTTCGACCTTCGTTGACCATTGTAGATTAAGCTCATGCCAAATATTACAGGGGGTGTCCTCGTAGTTAAAACGATGGACTGCGGAATTGTAGTACACGAGTTCGTACTTCAGTCGCGCTATTACGTTCACTTTCGGGCAAATACCCTTGGGAAAGGTATGAACCCCCTTATCCTCCCAGCTATGGGTTAAATAGTACCACTACTGTTCTTCTAGGAGAATAGCATTGACATTAAATAACCTATAAAGGTTGATATGCTATTAAACAAAGAAACCAAACCAAACCAAATATTATGTGATCAATTTTATATGGTCAGTGACTATTTCAAATGAGAGCCTTCATGTCGACGTACAGAGGTTGGATAAAATGATGGAAACACCAAAAATCTTTGTATCATAATTTTGAAACTCCTATAAAACCATCAAACATTTGTTATTTTTATATTTTTTGATTTATAATTAGTTTTTCTCGTATTATTTCACTAAAATATCATCAGAAGAAATTAATAAAAATTCATGAAACTTGCAGATCTATCAGACTTTAAAAGAGGACAAATAGTTGGTGCTCGTATGGCATGTGGAAATTTACTAAGCTTTTTGCTTAGATGTGGCACAAGGCCATATGAAAGTGGTACCCAATGAGACTCGAACTCACTCGTGTAGGTTTACTATGTGCTTGTGTGAGAAAAACCGGTGAATTGTTTGGTGTAGCAAGGAGAACTGTCTCGAACGTAATGACAGCATTTGAGAAAGAAGGAAAAACTTCCCCAATGAAGTTAGAAAGCGAAAGCTGTCTGATAGGAACTGTCAGACTTACGCGAATTTTTTGGAAGGATCACAAAAATACAGCTTCGAAAATTAAAGCTGAGCTTAATGACCATCTGGAGAATCCAGCTTCATCAAAAACTGCTAACAGTTTTTGATGAAGTGGGCTAAAGGGAGCTGCACAAAGCCGGATTTCACAGGAGGGCTGCAATTAGAAAAACTATATTAAAGTAATTTTTTAAATTTCCAGGTGTTTCCATTATTTTGTTCAACCCCTGTACATTTGATACACAACTACCACACTCTCCCGCAAACTAACTTGCTATTTATCTAATGCTAGTACCATTCGTATACACATCAATGAATACATTTTACATAACCACAACAATTCCACAAATGTTAGAAAAATTAGATCACACGAAAATCTTTTACACCACGAACTGTAAAGGAAAGTTTCAAAATACTAGAAGCTATTCTTATAAAAACCAGACACCCATCACTTAAAAATCTCTTTTTAACTCAGGAGCTAAAATACTTTAATGCATTTGACACAGGTACATAATTCCACGGCCTCGGTGATTCAAAATCACCTGATTTTGTTCGGTGGATTCTATACATTCAAACTTGTACGAGCCAATTGCCTGTTTTAAATACGACATCACCTGCACGCGATGAACGCTCACATTCAAAATATTCATTTATCACATAAAACATCCGATAATATATATAGTGTGGTCGCACCCAAACTGTCGACAATGACCAACGAAGTTTTTTAAAAAATTCGTGATGTCGGGGCGTAACATCAGATATTTCGGACAATTATTAAAAAACGTTTATCCTCATTTGTAGTATCTCACTCGCAAACAAGAAAAAGATGATACACTCAACACGAAATCTTTGTCATCTTCAATAAAATATACCTGCAAGAAGGTTTACAGTCTTAATATATACACGTATACTATATATATATATATATAGAGAGAGAGAGAGAGAGAGAAAGAGAGAAAGAGGAAGAGATCGAAAGAGATTATTTAAAGATCGTTTGAATTTTAACGCCCCTTGTTCGGATAACATGTCCAGTCCATCTCAATTCTGATTGCACGAAAATAGTTTCTATGCGTTAAATATTGCACTTAACAAAGAAACCAGTTTGACAAATTGTCTGACAATGTGTTTCCACAGACCGATTTAAGACAAGTAACATATGTGGTTTAGTTTCTTTGTTTAACGGCATATCAATCTTTGTGGGTTATTTAACATCCAAGCCATCCCTGTATAACAGTTGAGAGACTATTCAACCTGTAGCATGAAGGATAATTGGATTTATTCTTTCCCTTGGGTATTCGTCCGAAAGTGAACGTAGTAGCGCGACTGGAGTTCGAAATCGCTTACTTCGAGGTCTCAGTCTAGTACGTTAGCCACGACGCCATGAAAATACCCTATATATATATAATGAAAAAATTGTTTTAAATATATTTTCATAAGTCAAGAAAGAGCTTAATTTCTGACCAGAAGAACGTGATAAAAGCTAAATGTCTATCGACTTCATTGCTAAAAGGTTCATGTATTAAAAGGAAATGAAATCTTCAGATGAAACGTAGTGTAAAATAGACGAGTAAGAGAACTAATAAATATTGAATATTCCTTGCATCAAGCAAAAAATGACTGCATGGCGTAAAAACGGAAGTTGGAAGAGAAAGATGAAAAAAAAGTTCCGTAATAACAGAGTAGAATATAAAAAATTGTAATTAGTACCAGTAAATGAACTAAAAATTATTGCACTAAAATCAAAGAATGATAAGATTGATTGAATTTTCTCAAAAGAAAGTCGGGTCTTCCGATAATGCTGAAGGGAAAAAGTGGTAAAAGAAACTTTGAAAAATATTTCAAAGCAGGAAATAAAACAGACACACTCACACACACGTACATACATTCATACACTTCATCTCTTTTTCTCTTTATATATGTATATATAGAGAGTGAGTGTTTGTGTGCAGGTGTGTGTGCGTAAGAGAGAGAGAGAGAGAGAGAGAGAGTGAGCGATAGAAAGTGTGCGTGAGAGAAGGAGAGGGAGAGAGAGAGGGAGTTGTGTGAATGTATATATGAGAGAGTGTGTATGAGTGTGAGGGAGAGGGATTATGTGTGTGAATGTGCGAGAGAGAGAGAGAGAGTTGTATGAATGAGTATGTGAGAGAGTGTGTATGAGTGTGAGGGAGAGGGATTATGTGTGTGAATGTGCGAGAGAGAGAGAGAGAGAGAGAGAGAGAGTTGTATGAATGAGTATGTGAGAGAGTGTGTATGAGTGTGAGAGAGAGAGATTATGTGTGTGAATGTGCGAGAGAGAGAGAGAGAGAGAGAGTTGTATGAATGAGTATGTGAGAGAGTGTGTATGAGTGTGAGGGAGATGGATTATGTGTGTGAATGTGCGAGAGAGAGAGAGAGAGAGAGTTGTATGAATGAGTATGTGAGAGAGTGTGTATGAGTGTGAGGGAGAGGGATTATGTGTGTGAATGTGCGAGAGAGAGAGAGAGAGAGAGAGAGTTGTATGAATGAGTATGTGAGAGAGTGTGTATGAGTGTGAGGGAGAGAGATTATGTGTGTGAATGTGCGAGAGAGAGAGAGAGAGAGAGTTGTATGAATGAGTATGTGAGAGAGTGTGTATGAGTGTGAGGGAGAGGGATTATGTGTGTAAATGTGCGAGAGAGAGAGAGAGAGAGTTGTATGAATGAGTATGTGAGAGAGTGTGTATGAGTGTGAGGGAGAGGGATTATGTGTGTGAATGTGCGAGAGAGAGAGAGAGAGTTGTATGAATGAGTATGTGAGAGAGTGTGTATGAGTGTGAGGGAGAGGGATTATGTGTGTGAATGTGCGAGAGAGAGAGAGAGAGAGAGAGAGAGAGAGTTGTATGAATGAGTATGTGAGAGAGTGTGTATGAGTGTGAGGGAGAGGGATTATGTGTGTGAATGTGCGAGAGAGAGAGAGAGAGAGTTGTATGAATGAGTATGTGAGAGAGTGTGTATGAGTGTGAGGGAGAGGGATTATGTGTGTGAATGTGCGAGAGAGAGAGAGAGAGAGAGTTGTATGAATGAGTATGTGAGAGAGTGTGTATGAGTGTGAGGGAGAGAGATTATGTGTTTGAATGTGCGAGAGAGAGAGAGAGAGTTTTATGAATGTGTATGTGAGAGTGTGTATATTAGTGAGAGGGAGAGGGATTATGTGTGTGAATGTGCGCGAGAGAGAGAGAGAGTTGTATGAATGTGTATGTGAGAGAGTGTGTATGAGTGTGAGGGAGAGGGATTATGTGTGTGAATGTGTGAGAAAGAGATAGAGAGAGAGAGAGAGAAAGGGAGAGTGATAAAGAGAGAGAGGGAACGAATTGATTTTGCCTAATCGAAGGAAATTGGAATTACAAATTTTCGTCCCAATGAAGAACTGATGCTTTTAAAGTGATTTTTTAAAATAATCATGCGATTTTAAATATATTTTAGTCTCTTCTTCCACAATGAGTCCTACGAATTGAACCCTCCTTGTAATTGATGTTCCATTTAATTGAAATAGAATATATATATATATATATATATATGTGTGTGTGTGTGTGTGTGTGTGTGTGCGTGAGTTTACCCAACCACTCCACCATGGGTAGTATGTGACACATAGTCATTTTTAGCGGAGTGCAGCTTGTTTTAATTTCTTCTCTCATAATGGTTGACCAATCAAAGCTAAAGGACCTATTTTACCTTATTATCTGTTCATAGCTGTGGGAGAATAGATACATTCAAGCATTTACCATGGGCATTTGCACAAAAGGAAACACAAAAGGCTTTGATTATGATCTGAACTCAAGTTGCCGATCTACGATGATAATCGTTATGCTAATTACGCCTCAATGTCTGTATGTGTGTATTTGAGTGAATATCTTTAAAACCAGGGATGTTTTTTGTTTTTGTTTTTGTGACAAGAAATCGTTTATGTGTCACTAAGGCAATCAACATATTTTGTTTGAAATATTCTAGTTCAAATAGTCGTAATGCTAAAAATAGTTTAAATACAGACACGCATGCGCACATACTGTTCTTTATTTAGGGGTGACCAGCCACTGGCATAATCGTTAGAGTGTCCGCGAATAGACTGAGAGACTCAAAAATGGTACTTGATGCCGCCATGCTTATCTTTATAAGCTACGCGTCAAAGGTAAATGGGGCAATCTAGAGAAAGGAGTATTGCCCTCCCTTACACCTCAGTGTAGTAGCTATTGAAAAGGGAGTCTTTGGGTTGCCGCCAACTACGGTGGGTAAACCTACTTCCTTACTATATCCTATGTAACAGTTTCTTTTGAAATTAAAATAAAAATGATATGTTTTATAATAAGAAAAGTGTCATACGAATTAAACTATTTAAAAAAAAATAAAATCTCATTTTCACAAGGAAGAAAAACGTAAATTTTTAATCAAATTTGAAAAACTCAGCAATTGTTCGAGTATATATATATATATATATATAAATTTTTTGTTATAGGTTCAAGGAGAGAAAGAAATATTTTTAAATGAGTAGGTCCACGAAGAGATTTGTATTTTTTAAGGATTTATTTATTTATTTTGTTCTTACATGCGTGTATTTTTCCAGCTTGTTGCTTTCATCAGAGAACATATATGGCACAAAGCCTTAGTAATGAGGTGCTCAATGAGACTTGAAATCATCCGTGTTTGTAGTTTGAATAGTTTTCAGTTAGTTATGGGTTTATGTAGAGGTCACCCCTCTCTTTTTCTTAGAGTATGTTTACCTCAGTCTGCTTTACCGGTTATCTATTTTTTGGTATTTGATACGTTGTGTGTGTGTGGGTGTGTATTGGAGTATTTCGGATTTCACGAACAGTTTTTGTTCTTTCACTCGGTGTAAATGTGTGTCTTGAGATTAGTGTGTGTGTGTATGTGTGTTAGTGTGGTTTGAAATATACTGGTAATTATTTTTTATTAATAATTTTTGTGTGTGTATATGTATACACATCTATGTATGTTTGTGTTCCTTTGTGTGTGTGTGTGTGTGTGTGTGTGTGTGTGTGTGTGTGTGTGTGATCCTTGTTGTATCTAACTTTGGTTTAAATTTATCGATAAATTTCTTTTTCTTTATTTGAAGTAGCGTGTAGTCGTTAGTTTGGTATATGGGCATTATTTTAAATTTCACCATGACTACATTTGTATAGGTGTTTTGATACATTTAATTTTTTGTTTTCTGTTATTCTAATATTGCTAATGTGAAGTGATATCCTTCTATTAAGGGCCTGTGTCGACCCTATGTATATTCCTTTGCATTTGATACATTCAATTATGTATACAGCGTTTTCTGAGATGCAGCTTAAGTTTTTATCTATTTTGAATTAGGTAATCCCTTGTGTTGAGTTTCTGCGAGTGTAGAAAAGGTGAGTATTCTTTTAAGATTTTTGAGTTGTTTCTGGCTTTTAATGATTTTTGTTGTGTCTAGCATTTCTTTGATTTTGCCATTGTTTTTAAGTTCTCCTAGATTTTTTTATTATTTATTTGAATAGATCTGGGTTGTTTTTGTTGTGGGTTGCGACGTATGTTTGGGGTTTCTCTTTGTTGTGCTTTTTCAGGTTCCTTAATTCTCTTTGTGGTATTTTTTCTGCTAATTCGAATCTCTTATTTATTAGTGTCGTTGGGTATGCTCTCTGGTTTAGGGTTACGTATAGTTCTTTAAGGCGATTCTTTTTAGGTTTTTATCGGTAATTATTGTGTGAATTCTATGTGTTCGAGTATGAGGATGGATTTTATATAGTTTTGGGGTGGTGACTTTTGAAGTAGAGGTATTGTTGGGTGTCTGTTGGTTTGTGGGAGATATCTGTGATTATTTGATCATTTTGGTGTTTCATAGTAAATTTTATTTTGAGTGTACGTTTTATTGAAGGTTATGTAATTCATTAATGTCTCCCCATTGGAATTTCCAGAATATGAAGCAACATCTAAATAAATTTTCTATGATTTTTTAAATTCTTCTTTTATGTTGTTGTCCGTATTTTTTACCTATTATTCAAAAACGGATCAAATATCAAAATCAAATGAGGGTAAAGCAGCCTAAAATAAACACCTTCTAAGAAAAAGAGAGAAGTGACCTCCATATAAACCTATAACCAACTGAAAACCATTCAAACTGCAAACATGAGTGAGTTCCTATCTCATTGAGTATCCCATGAACGAGGACTTGTGCTATATGTGTCCTCTGACGAGTGCAAAAGGCTGGAAACATACACGTATGTAAGAACAAAATTAAAAAAAGATAAAAATCTCTTCGTGAATTTACTCATTTTGATATATATATATATATATATATATATACAAAAAGAATTATTAAACCTATTGCGTAAAAATTCGTCTTTTTGCAGGATGAATTAATTCTGATAGCTCTATTCATATAGTGAAATATGTCAATGTGATTTTCTATACTGCTGTCTTTTCTCTTTCATCCTATAAAGTTTACGGAGTTTTACAAATAAAATATTTTTGCCAGTTACTTCAAGCTACCGGATGTTAAAATATAAATACTTAAGAATACCTTTTTCAGCGTGTAGGGTTTGTTTTACAGATACTCAGAGCACCTACTGAACTGTTCCATTTCATTCCAATATATATGTACAGATATGCTGAACGTTGTCTTTTGATTTGGTTTTTGTGTATATTTATAGAGATCATTCCGTTCACTCTACTATAATCTACTGTACTGGTTCCCATGTGCGAGGTGTATCTAAAACTTAAAATATATTTACCAAGATGTATTCATCACGAGAGAAATGAATGAAGCCTTGATTGTTTAAAACAAAATAGTCTCTTTGGTAATTGATATTCATACTCCAGCGAATTTTCGATTGGTTCGAATGACTTCTAAATCTTATCTGTTCATATGATATGAAACTGTGTCCACATATTTCTTTTAATGTTATTTAAATTCTCAACTTTTAGCATTTAAGACGTCACACTGAGCTAAATTTTGCACTTGCAGGATTTTGGTTTTATTCCAAAAAGTGCTTATAAAAGTATCGAGAATTGAGACAGTTGGCTTGAGTCAAAGTTTAAAATCAAGACGGCATTTATTTATAATATATATATGATGAAAATAAGCAGATTTTATTGAAGACATTTTAAGACATAAAAATAAAACAAAGCTACAAAAGTTAGTGAGTTAAAATCATTATTTATAATGTTCAATTGAGGATATTGAATCAAACCAAAGTCAAAAACAAATTACTTGTTCTGAGAAAATTATTGCTTTAAAATAGAAGTAAGAGAACAGCACTTCGGGATAAGCCCAAACAGACTTAACCACAGAGTCAGCACTAATATACGAGGATCATTAAATAAGTTTCCAGACTTTTTTTCGTATGGGCACTTTTATTGACAGTACACACATGAAACTCTTGTCCCCTTCTAAGTAATCACCTCCGGCTGCAATGCACTTGTTCTATATATGGTGAAAATAAGGGGAGAAGTTGATAAACCAAATGCTTACGACGGGCTTAGCAGTGATATTTCGTTCTTTATTCAAGGAAGAATTTATTTCTTGAAAAAGGAACGAAATATCCCAAGTTTTCAGTTTATCCACTTTTCCACTTATTTTTACTATCTTTTCAGATCTACCAAAATCCTCCATTTCTCTCTCTCTCTCCCTATATATATATATATATATATATATATATAT